>JAGFPH010010086.1:0-28187 GCA_018207615.1 Philaenus spumarius
TGTACTGAAGTTTGAAAGTCCACTGAAAGACAATTACAATGGAACTTGCCTTGAGGCTGATAGCTTTAAGGTATTTAAACTTTAAAGGGATTTATCGTGTAAACAATAGGTGTCACGACCTAGTTACCAACATTACCTAACTAAACAGCTGTTATCTAACAGTCGAGTGATATATTTACAATGCTGCCAACACAACGGTTGTTTAGTGGGACTCATTACACCCTCTTATTTAAATTCACCGTTTGAATTAGTCTGGGTGGAATTTTTATTGCTTCTTGTGTTTTGTTTCTTGCAAAAGCTTGGGGAGCAAGAGCTTTATGGTCGTTCCGGGACTGTTTGCGGTTAATATATTTGCGTATTTTTTAAAAACCCCCCCATCTAGTAAACAATGGGCACAACTGGGCACAATCGGCGTGAATCCTGGCACTTGGCATTGTCCTGGAGCAATGGGCCGGGAAAGTGGGGAAAGGGCGTAAGTGAAGAAAAAAACATTTTCCACACCGCTTTCTAATATGACTCATCCTCCAAACGAACTAGTGGATGTTTACCTCACCCTTAACACGTTCACTGCTACGTAAATTTCGTATTCCCTATGCTAGGAGCTGACCTTTTATTTTTATACTTACTACCCAAATGAGTAGAAATTACTTTATTTTTTATTTTTGAACCTTTCTACGTAATAATCACTAATATTTTAAAGTGGACGCACATGGCGTCCATGGCACATAGGCTTAGAATTACACGCAACGCTCTGTGTAATAAAAATTCTCCCAATACGGGGGTTGGCGTGCGAAGCACGCATAGCATTGTGTGGTACTGAAAATACCCCCGGTACGGAGGTTGGCGTGCAATGCACTGTGTATTAAAAATACTCCCAATACGGAGGTTGGGCCTTAGAGGAAGCTAAATACCAGTTTTTCATTCCAATCCGTTCAGTAGTTTTAGTGAAATCGTGATTTAGTAACTTAGACCCTCCAAACCCCTCCTAAGAGTTAAAATGTTTTGAAAATCTTTCTTAGAGAGCACCTACGGCCTGAGAGGAAGCTACATACCAAATTTCATTCCAATCCGTTTGGTGGTTTTGGAGAAATCGTGATTTAAAAACTTTGACCCCAAAATCCCCCCTAAAATTTCGAATTTATAAAAACCTTTCATAGAGAGCACCTACGGCCCTAGAGGAAGCTACATATCCAATTTCATTCCAACCCGTTCAGTAGTTTTAGTGAAATCGTGATTTAGTAACTTTGACCCCCAAAACCCCCCTAAAATTTTAATTTTTTTTAAAAACCTTTCTTAGAGAGCACCTAAGGCCCTAGAGGAAGCTACATATCAAATTTCATTCCAACCCGTTCAGTAGTTTTAGTGAAATCGTGATTTAGAAACTTTGACCCCCAAAACCCCCTAAAATTTCAAATTTTTTGAAAATATTTCTTAGGGAGCACCTACGGTCTTAGAGGAAGCTACATACCAAATTTCATTCCGATCCGTTCAGTGGTTTTGGAGAAATCGTGATTTAGTAACTTTGACCCCTAAAATTTCGAATTTTTTGAAAACCTTTCTTAGGTAAGCACCTATGGCCCTAGCGGAAGCTACATACCAAATTTCATTCCAATCCGTTTGGTAGTTTTAGAGAAATCGTGATTTAAAAACTTTGACCCAAAAATCCCCCCTAAAATTTCGAATTTTTTAAAAACCTTTCTTAGAGAGCACTTACGGCCCCTAGACGAAGCTACATACCAAATTTCATTCCAATCCGTTTGGTAGTTTTAGTGAAATCGTGATTTAGTAACTTTGACCCACCAAAACCCCCCCTAAAATTTCGAATTTTTTTAAAACCTTTCTTAGTGAGCACCTATGGCTCTAGAGGAAGCTACATACCAAATTTCGTTCCAATCCGTTCAGTAGTTTTTGAGAAATCGTGATCAGTGAATCAGTGGATTTGACTTTTATATACATAGATACCAGATGGAGGGAATCGTATTCAGATAGATCAAATGTGGTTATAATAATATTTAATGCAAATGAAAGAAATGTTTTTTTTTTTTAAGTTTGTAATTCGAGATAACTGACAGTACGTAACTCGCAGTCTCGCACTACTAACTTCTAAGCTAGATTCCGAGTTACTGCTGTGAAAATTAAAGCGACTGTATTAGTAAAGTTGTTATAGATTTGTTCGCACTCTGCTAGGGCGGATGTACCTTGCTTACGTCAATGTTTCTTTCGTTCCCAGAAAAGAACTCGGCCACCGAGTTATCAGTTACGAGAGATAAGAACGGAAAACTCCTCCACATAACGAGTTATATATAGACCTTCCGGAACGCAAAACGGTCTTCATCGATACTGTTTGAAATCATAAATAAATTGACCACGCAGCTGAACCGCTGACGTGAGTCGAGCGATTTTCCAAAATCAAGTTTTAGCCCAGTCGGTGTAGGTTACAACTACCAGTAATTTGCAATACGGCTGATTTTTTTTTATAAGTACATTAAAGTATGTAGATTAACATAAAAAAAGTTTACCAGTCTATCGATTTCCCAAAGTCGAAAAAAAAATCGATTATCATTTTTTTTTCGATTATCCTTAATATTTCGAGCTGGGATGAAGATAGAGGAAAATAAAAAATACCACTGTGTAGGGGAGGTATTTTTCAACAAAAAAGGACATATGTATTTATTTCTTCCGAGCAATGGTTTGTCTGGAAAAATTCGATAATGCAGGTATGTATTTTGCAGCAGGGGAAATCACTAAAAGGGGACATCTTATTCATATATGAAGCGTTGGCTCATTCTAAATTGGCCGAATTTTAATATATCGAATGGAAACTTGACATAGGAGTTAAAATATATATTTTAAACATTTATACTGAGTCTCAGCTTGTTATCTTGAAAATTACCCGATCTAGAGCCACTTGACTTATTAATGGGTTTCTCGATTTTAGGAGTACCGGACCCACCAACTCATTTTAAACAGCTCCAGTTTAGAAAATTTTCAAAATATCAACCTGAACGTACGCAAAAATATGAACGTAACGCAACATTTTCGCTTAGACCGGTGTGTTGATTATGTATACCCTCTTATACATATATACTTGTGTATAGTATATATGAAGAACAAGGACCGATGACAATGCCATATTAATTTTTTTGGGTGTACTAAGTGAGCACTGATCATGGTCCCCAGAACACGACGTGATTTTCACCCCCTTCAAAACGTTCAGATCGATTTGAAACTTTGCACACTTATCAAGGACCGATGACAGTGCAATGTTAATTTTGTCGGGTGTAGTAAGTGAGCACTGATCATACTCCCCAGAACACGTTTTCGGGTGTCATTAAAAACTTTATACACAGGGTGATTCACGACGATGTACAGAAACTTCGGGAGCTCATTAATTTTGTTCGGTGTAGTAAGTGAGCACTGATTGTAGTCCCCAGAACACGTTTTCGGGTGTCATTAAAAACTTTATGTACAGGGTGATTCACGACGATGTACAGAAACTTCGGGAGCTCGTTAATTTTGTTGGGTGTAGTAAGTGAGCATTGATCATGGTCCCCAGGCTAAAAACTAAGAAAATAAATAATAGTTTAGAAACTAAAGAGTACGCTTTAAAAGCAAACCGAACTAAAAATTTGAAAATAATTGTAATTATTTTATTTATTTATTAACCAGGAAATAAAATGTTAATAAAATCCAGTATTTAATCAATATTCATTTTACACGCTGTAAAATTCGCATACAAGTTTTCCCTTCTATTGTGTGGTCATATGCGCACCCAATTTTTTTAAAAGTTTATAACTGAATTTCCTAATATTATTGTACAAAGTTTAAAGCAACTACACAGTAACACCTTCGACACGCTTGCACAATTAGCTGACAATAATCTTCGCCTAAGCAAACCGAACCGACTTATCAGCACCGACTTCCGGCGCCGTATACAAACCAGCTTTTGTACTGTCCCCAAACATACAACTGCTTTCATTTTTAATGTTTATTTTTATATCTTTCTCAGATAGCGTTTCAATTGTGGCTGCTGAACAGCGCCCGCTCTTGTTGGGCTGGTTGGCAGCGGGAAAATAGTGGTCACCCAGATATAGGCCTACTGTCGAGCAGGAGACAATGGGTCGAGTGATGTTCGGTCTATGATTTTCACAGTGCGGTCAATTTTCGATAACTCGTGAGTTAATTTTTTAAGTGTGAACTTCTATAATCGCACCTCGTTTAAAAATTGCGAGCAGTGAATCGGACATCACCCTCTACTATATTATAGAGCACATGTGTAAATAGCAGAGTATACAGTTTACTTGGTAATACCTCTGAAACGGACATTGTGCTTCCTCATTTTGTAAGTCGTTTTAAAACAGTTTGCTCGGCAATGACTGTACCTCTGAAATGGACATTGTGCGTCCTCATTTTGTAAGTTGGATTAAAACAGTTTAATTGGTAGTGTTAAAATAATTCGACCATGCAGCCTAACCGCTTACGCGAGTCGAGCGAATTTCCAAAATTAAGTTTATAGGCCTATGTTTTAGGGTTTCAACCAACAATTTGGGAAATGAGTCTTTTCAAGACGGTGCTGAATAGCTGCAAAATGGTTCGCACGCCGTTACGAATATTTGGAGTATCTTCAACACACAAACATTGCGTGCTTCGCACGCCAACCTCCGTATCGGGAGTATCTTCAACACACAAAGCATTGCGTGCTTCGCACGCCAACCCCGCGGTAAAATCCGCCGCACGGCTTTGAACCGGGTGCTTATATGGTGTTTTACGTTTCGATTTATTTCGGTTGGAACCGAACGAGGTATAAGGTCGCGTAAAAAAACAAAATGTGCGGAATAACGTGCAGGGAAAATCTAAAAAAAATTCACTTCCGGTCGAAAAAACGTGCTTCCGGTTGTTGGGTTTTGTTGGCTGACGAACTCGTCCGAGCGACGTGGACAACCAACGTGTGTACCAAATTTGAACCGAATCGGACATAAAATGCGGCCGCTATAGTGCTTTTTAATTACATCCCAAAACGTGTTCTGGGGACCATGATCGGTGCTCATTTGCTACTCCCGACCTTGGGTCTTACCATAAAAGGGCCACTGAAATGGCTCATTTTTCCTATGTAAATTCGCTAATAATCGAATTTCTTATTAAACCAATATGACCAACGATTTATATTCATTACAGTTTTTTTTTTTTTTTTTTTTTTAGAATTAATTAGCACTTTAATCAAACTATCAAAGATTACAATGAACCACGGGAATCTTGCGAGCTTCGCACACCAACCCCCTTGCTACCTCAGCACGCATGTTAGATTTAGGATAACTTATTTCTATGTTACGATTTACAAAAGTGTATCAAACACCAAGAATTTAGGTTATAACTTTCAAAATAGCGGTCGTTACACATTTTTAACGTAAAACATCTTGAAAACTGCTAACTGTACAACAAATTTACAAAAAACAAATTTTTTTCAGTAGGTCAGAAAAATCCCTGAAAACATAATTTCTTGGTAATTGTCTACAACATTTAAAATTAGCCTAAAATCAACATTTTAGAATTTTTCAGACCTAATTTTAATAATAAGATAAAATCAATTGCTCTGAAATGTTGGTTTTAGGCTAATTTTAAAATGTTGTAGAAAATTACCAAGAAATTGTGAGAATATTTCGCAAATTCGGAGTACTTTACGTGATTTTAAAACGTTGATCTAAATAAGTAAATTACGTTTAATTATTTACGTTGATTTAATTCGATTATTTGTGCGACAGATTACACTTGCATATACGATGTAAACAATATCACTAACAGCTGTTATATTAGTTAAACAGATTGTCAATAGATGGCGCCTTTCATTAGGAACCATAATTTTATTATAAAGTATAGTAAACAACTTTTTTAATACATTTTTGTAACGAAACCATGAATTTTAAGATAAATTGAATAATACGTGAATAATACTTTATCATTGTCTATGATTTTCTAGGCCCGAAATTAGGCCTAAGTTTTTCTAGGTTTCGTAAATGTATAGCCTAAATGGAATAACAATTTAATTCTAATTAGGCTACATTAGGCCTATTACTAGCTGACCCGTGCGAATATCTCGCAAGTTAGGAGTAGGCCTACACTTACAGTACCTGATTTAATTCAGTTAATTACGTTTAACGATTTACGTTTGTTTATAAATAACAGTTTATAAAAATTTAGAACGCTTTACGTTGATTTAATTTGATTGATAGATTATACTTGCATAATATTATAAAATGTAAACAATCTAACTAACAGCTGTCATGCTAGTTAAACAGATTGTTAATAGATGGCGCCATTCATAGGAACCATATGAAGTAAAATATAAAAGTTTTTTAATCAATTTTTGTAACGAAAACTCTCATTTTAAGCTTTTTGTCCATTTTTAGTCAATAGCGGGGAACATAAGCTTTAAAATGATGCTCGGATAATGAATTTTGATGAAGAATTAAGGGAGATGTCGCTTAGCGACAAAAAAAAACACATTCGAGAAATAATATATAAGGATCCATCACTCTGAAATGTTGGTTTTCGGCTAATTTTAAATGTTCTACACAATTACCAAGAAATTATGTTTTTTTCAGTATTTTGTCAATAATGCGGTTATATATTGACCTACAGAAACTAAAAGGAAGCCATTTTGTCTGTCGTTAAACTACGCCAAAAAGTATAAAGCACGCTACGGTTTTTCGTGACACCCTGTGGATACTAAAAGGCAAATTTACTTACAACAATCAGATTGTAAACAATAATTTAAACGTAATAATAACATTAACATACACGATTGAAATGCAAACGACATTGTTAGGTTAGGTTTGTAGGCCTAGGTTGGCAGTCGGTGTTGACTTGCATTGTAGTGAACACAGTAAGTTATGTCATTGCAATAGTCTATAAATAGCCGCCATATTGTCCACACGTGTGTCTGATGTCATACGACTTCCTTTAATTATTTAAAGGCCGGCGTATTGTTGACACCAATGTCGGCTTCAGTTAAGGCCGGTTTTCACAGGGTACTGTGCGGATCTGTGAATTAAGCGGTTCTTTTAATTCGATAACTGTTTTTTCTGTTTTCACACGCGGAACTGTTCTCTGTGACATTTACGGACAAGAAACTTTACTCTAAAGACTATCGCGAGTACCACGTGATCGCTCCCAGTCCCTTAAGATTTTGATGGAACTACTGTTTTCTTTCTTTATTGCTTGGAACTGTTTTAATCTTTTCGCCAATAACATCCATTATTTGTATAAACTGAAGAACTAATATTATAGAATTCAAGGATTAGGGTAAATATTAGTCTACCTTAGAAATACTAGTAGTTCTGTGAACAGTAAACCTCGCTCGTTGAAATAAAAAATGTGGTTTTGAGCTTAGGTTAAAAATAGTGCTCCAGCAAAGTAAGCAGAAGGTTTAGCCAGTGAAACATTATTTTGGAATTCCCGCGATTCCGGAGTTTCTCGTTTTTTGTTCTTTTCTTGAGCTTTAACTGCTAAAGATTTTCTTTTAGGGGGGCATTGTGTTTTATTTAGGATAATAATGCGTAAGATAGCTAAAAATATCGCGTTATAGAAGGACAACATAGAATTAAATATTTACATACTTAAATAACTAAAACTTAACAATGTATTTACTGTTACATATCATATTCCAATATTAGAAATAATGCAAACAAACGATGTTAATGCGCCGTGGTAGTGATTCATAATAATAATTTACAAGTATACGGTTCAATTCTTTGATTTATCCTCTACACTTTCTTATAATAATATGTCATTTTTTGGCAAAGGATATATTCAAAAGTTACTACTCAAAAAGGCCTAGTTTTGTTAGCAGTCTTGTAGTAGGAACATAAAAACTGGTGTTTTCAAAATAAGAAATTTGAAGTTGATAAATATTTTTATAGAGTTCTATTTAGAACTAAATTACAAACTCTTTTACGTTTATGAAAAAATTACAAAACATTTTTACTACTTTTTATGAAGGCCTAAAGTTGAACTTTTTCCTTTCGTTACTGAACATGCTTGTTTCTAAAGCTAATAACTTTGTTAATTTTTCTTCAATAATTTTTTTACTGGCATATATGAATTCTTTGAACCTTTATTTACAAAAAAGCTATGAAACAATTTTGAATTGGTTTAGAATAAACGTATAAAAACATGGTTGAAATACAATAACGATTTTTAACAAATTTGAAGTTTACTATCATTTTGTGAGCTTACCGTTAGAGATACGGAAAAAATCAAGAATACAATTTTGTTGAAAGTCAAACTTTCTACCCGCAAAATGTTATTAGTTTTGAAATTTGACTTACCGTTAAGCCACAAACTGGCTTTGGAAAAAAGCTTACACTGAGAGAAACGGTCCGGCCGCCTTTTTTATTTTATTTAAGGGGTTAAAAATGAAAAATGGAAAACCTGTATATATACATGGCTCGGCCTAGGAATAAGGAACATTCGTGCAAAAAATCATCAAAATCGGTCCAGGCGTTTGGCCGTAATCGTGAGACAGACAGACACACAGACGAAATGACGAACCGTCGAGCTAAAACTGAGACCTCGCTTCGCTCGGTCAATTAATACATGGAATCTATAACAACTACCATCGAATATATAAAATTAGGTTTAAAAAAATAAAATTTTAGTATTTTTGAGACAATCAATTTCGATTAGAGATGATGTTGAAAATATGTAGGCCTACTATTTTATGTCGTATTTACTAAAATAGGCTACAACGTGTTACATTTTTGACCCACGTTTTCATATCTTCCGATGTGTACTTAAGTATTAGTATAATTTAAAAAGTTCTTAGCGAATTTCCACAAGAAAGATGAGCTATGGTGAGACCTAAGGTCGTTAGTAGTAAATGGGCACCGATCATGGTACCTAGAACACGTTTTGGGGTGTCGTTAAAAATTTTATATATATACTAGGAATCCCAAAAGCCCCCCCCCCCCTATCATTTTTTGTATTAATGGAAATAGACAGATTTACTTTGGGGATTGTTAACATGAACCAAAATGGCGTTTTTTGACGTATCGTAAATTTCAACTCCTCCTCCAAAAATGGGGTATTTTCTGGGTAAGTCGAAAATTTTAAATGAGAACCCCTCATTTTAAAGGCCTTGATAAAAGAAGAAGGTTGGCGCAAACCGGAGGTCTGTATGTTGACTCTATCTAGCATAATGGCCAATCAAAGTTATAACTTTTCCCCGTTTAAATAACATTGAAATGTTAAAGATGATACATCTGTTATTGTTTACAAGGATTTCATCCAGTAGGTCACTCAATCCAATGACTACATATTGATATGTAGTCATTGCTCAATCTAAGTTATAAAACATAGTAATTGGTATAAAAAAGGTAAACCTAAGCCCTCTGGAATTCCCAGGTACTGAACTTTCGGTTGATAAAACTTTGCAAATGCTTTGTTCCTGTGCATGTTTGTCGACTCCTAATAGTAAAAAATATTTTTTGTACCAGAATCAAACTTTTTTGGGGTTATGTAGGATATTATTCTGCACGACCTTATAGCTATTGCTTGGTTTCCAAAATTCGATAAAAACTTAAAATTGTTTGCTTATAACTCGAAAACTAGCAACTTTTCGTAAATAACCCCGCTTTTCAGGAACAAAGTACATAAAATTCCATAAAAATTTCATACCATAGATTTTTTCTGCGACGAACCGTTGGGGCTCGAGCGCTAATTGAAAATTGGTGTACATCGACAGTCCCTCCAAAAATCCACTTTCTCTAAGGTTGTCAATTAGTGAATTCCTTACAGTTCTCTGCCTATACCTTATTTAGATCGTACATGTGAAGGTACAGGTAATTTTTCAGAAATTACACATAATAATGTTCAATTTAAAGTCCAAAATTATACAAAAAAGTTGAGATTCCGAAGAAAAATCTTGAAAAATGGTTACATTTTATTATATGAGCTGTTATCGTTAGAGGGTTCTGGCTGAGGGTTTTTGCAAGCGTCGGGCACTGGTACAAGTTGGAAGGGGGAGTGTGCTTATCTCACACAAATAAGATTTTTTGAAAGGGGAGGTTATTTACGAAAAGTTGATAGTTTTCGAGTCAATTATAAGCAAAAAAACCATCAAATCATGAGATTTCGTAGACAAACTTCTAATTCGGATTTAGCACCCCAAAAAACACGCAGAATGGAAGAAATCAAAACTAATCCTCAACTTTCCCGCTAGGCGCTCTTTTGAGCTTGACTGTATTGACTGACCCTACACCGCAAACAACAAACTCCTTTAAGGGTCAGCTGTAGTGGCGGCCATGTTGGATTTTTATCCCATAAGAGCAGTGTTAAATTTCAAACCATTTATTTCGCTTATTTTTTATCGTAAAATCGTTTGCAAGGTCTCATTTTAAGCACAATTACAATACGCTTTGCATTTTAGATTTTTTTAAATGCTTTTCTTTTAATATGTAATTGACATTTTGTAAGTTTAAAGTTTTATCTTTTCTCCTAACACAATAGAAAATTAATAATGAAAAGTAATTTGCAAGCCGGATCTGGAATTTTATAAAGAACTAGCTGACCCGTGCGAAGCATTCGCATTCTAACTTACTTAAATCCCACTTAATTAAAATACACACCGTATATTTAGTATCGTATAGTGCGTATAGTGCGTATTTAGTGCGTCATGGACATAGGCTAGGCATGGGCAAGTAAAGAATAGATGTGTTTAAATTGTATCAACAGTGTTACCAACGCCAGGAAAATATCCCTACAACTTACTTGATCTTACATCACTGTTACTTTCGGATTCTTTATTGTTATTATTATTATTATTGTATTTTTTCGTATAATCGTATTTTGTATATTTTCCCGGTGTAGCGGTTAAGGAAAGCTTTAAAATGATGCCTCATTCATGTAATTTGATGATGTATTAAGAAAGTTATGGCGTACCGACAAAAAAATGGCCTTGAGAAATAATATATGTGATATTCAGTTTTTTTCCAGCACTCGATTACAAAAGATGGACTTATAAAATGGTTTTAAATGAGGCGGTGTCAAAGCGCTCAGCTGCAAGAAATTGCACTGTTTATAGTCTGTCCGCTCGGCCGTGATACCTGACTTCTCGGAACTCAACCCCCTCTCCCTACCCGCTAGCCGGGCCTGCCGGTGGCAAACTAGTGGAGGGGGCGTTGAGTTCCTAGAAGTCAGGTATCACGGCCGAGAGGACAGACTATAGATACGGTTATAGAGAGAAGTGCTTGCGTTTCCGGTTGCTTTCTCGTTTACTGGAGTAGACCCTTAAAACGGTCAATCGTGAAATTCGAGTTTTACATTGCACCAGAACAAACTAGGCCCAATTGAAAAACGTTTCATTTAAAAATCTCAAAATATTAGATTCGCCTCATTTGGTAGTATCTTAAAAATACTCTTTAAGAAACATGGGTGGTATTTTTTTGCGCTTTTTAAAAGCAGGCACTTTTACTTTCTCCACCCTGTACGTAGTATATGGAAAAAGGATTTTTTTTCGTCCAAATTTTCGAATTTTAATTTTTAGTGGAAGTATCTGTTTTGGTGCTCCCTGAACTCCCAAAAAATTTTTAGTGGAATTATCTGTGTTGGTGCTCCCTGAACCCAAAAATATTTTTAGTGGAATTATTTGTTTTGGTGCTTCCTGAACCCAAAAAAGTGTTTTTATGGTGATGTCTGTCCGTGTGTCTGTAAGGATGGGTTCAGAGCTGGAGACCATACCAACGGTCCGATTTTAATGAAATTTGGTATGTAGGTGTAGTTCTGGAATATCTCCGGTGTTTTTCTCATTTTTTCAAATTTTTGATTTTTAAGGAGTTTTACCCCCCCCCCCCCCCAATTGGCCAAAAAACGAAAAAAATCTAAATTTCTCAAAAACGGCTCTAACGATTTTGATCAAATTTGGCTTATTTGTAGCCCTTAACGTACCCTACCATATGCAAAAAACCGCGTCTTTCTAAAAAATCTCGTTTAGGTAATAATAATAATAATAACTTATTTTTGGGAGTTTTTGGCCAAAAAAAGGGTTGTTTTTCAAAATGTTTCAAAAACTTTTTTCGTGCATCTATACAGGCCTAATTGACATGTTTGGTGCAAATTTATTCGAAATCGATCGAATAGTTTAAATAAGAATAATAATATAATATGGATGTGTGTGTTACATGCAGACACATTTTTTTAAGTAAGCTACTTTTTATTTACACTTTTGTATACTGCTCGAAATGTCCTCACGGATACTGCAACTTTTTAAAAGTTCTCCGACTAATTTTGCATTTCCCTGATTTCACCTGACCTCCCCAGGCCGTAGGAATGCGCGTACAAATATTTACACTACACATCCGGAAGCGGTGAATAAATAGTTTGCATTTCGTGCAAGGACGGTTTGTCGTAATCAAGGATGTATCGACTATCGACTGTGTTAAGTAACTCGGCTTATCGAGCTGCAACTATCCACATTCATGGCGAAAGAACGGAATCGATTCTTCAAATTCCTTCGGAGAAAGTATTGCGAATAAACATTTAGCGACGACGTAGGCCTACAAATCCTGTTGTCCAGTATATTGCAAGAAATTGTAACGGCAAAACGGTAGTGGTGAAGTGAGAATAGCTCAAACACGTTGTTAAACTTTAATAAGTGAATCCGTACCGTCTGCTATTCCGAAATTATAACAAAACATTTTTTAGGCGAAAAACTGGTTAAGGGGACCTTGTAGTGCCTATATTTAATTTCTTAAAACCTCAAGTACCTTAAAAACAAATATATTTAAAAAGCTTGAATTTAGTACACATTCTTTACGATTTTCTGAAAAATGTTGACCTATTTTTAATCAGCGAATTTCCATAAGAAATATGAGATTTACAGTGACCCTTATGGTGAGACCTAAAGTCGGTAGTAGTAAATGAGCACCGATCAAGGTTCTCAAAACACGTTTTCGGGCGCCCTTAAAAACTTGACATATATACAGAGTGTTTCAGGAAGAACGGGTAATACTTGAGGAACTTATTATGCAACTAAAATTAAGAAAAACTGTTCATGTGAACGTAGGTCCGAAAGTGGTTCGTTTTCCAGATGTCCGCCGTGTTGTTCGTTTTACAAAATAATTCATATCTAGAGAAATGTTTGACCGATTGAGTTCAAACTCGGCGTAAAGTTTAATCTAACAATGATGTATCTCGAGCAAAATAATCGATACTATCGAATGGTGCGTTTTAAAATGGCGCCTGTTTGAAAATTTCAAACATAAATAGCTCAAACACCGTACATTTTTACGAAAAATGTCAAGATACCGTTTTTGCAGCCCTTTTGATTCCCTATCGGATGGTGTAGCTGTAAAAACAATCGGATGAAGGATAATAGCTAAGTTATGTGTAATAATTGGTTTGTTCAACCCGGCATCCTATACCGACACAGTAAACACAACAATATTGTATGTGCACATGCTGTTATTATCTTTAACTTAGCTATTACCGTTGATGCGATTGTTTTGGGAGTTACACCACCCGATAGGGAATTAAAAGGGCTACAAAAAATGTGCCTTGACAGTTTTGTTAAAATATATTATTTTTTGGTAATTTAGATTTGAAAATTTCAAACAGCCGCCATTTTGAAACGTGTGATTGGATATAATCGTTTATTTTTCTTAAGATAGAACATTGTTCGGTTAAACATCGTGCTAAGTTTGAACTCAATCGGTCAAGCATTTCTCTAGATATAAATTATTTTGTAAAAAAAAAACAGCTTTTCCGGACCATTATTCGTATGAACCATTTTCCTTATTTTTAGTTGCATAACCAGTTCCTGAAGAATTATCCGTTCCTCCTGAAACACCCTGTAGGCCTATATGTGTTCGCACTTTAAAGGCAGCATTTTACGCCCGATTTGGTCCAAATTTGGTACACACGTTGGTTGTCTAGGTCGCTCGAACGAGTCTGTTAGCTAAAAATTCCAACAGCACGTTTTTTGACCAGAAGTACCAATTTTTACTTTCTCACTATACTATAGTATAGAGAAAGTATAGTGATCGCAAAAAAAAAATCGATGTTGAGATTTTTGTGGAAATAGCCGTTTTGGGAACCCCTGAGTCCAAAAAAGTAGTTTTTACAACATGTATGTCTGTATGTATACAAAGCTAGAGCGAAAACTATTCGATCGATTTCAATCAAATTTGCACCAGACATATCAAGTAGGAATGTAGGCCTATAGATGCACGAAAAACGGTTTTGAAAAATTTCGAAAAACAACCCCTTTTTTTGGCAAAAAACCCCCCAAAAAATCAGTTTTTATTTTTTTATAAAAAAACGGCTCTAACGATTTTGATAAAATTTGGCTTATTTGTAGCCTTTAATGTACCCTACCATTTGCAAAAAATCGTATCTTTCTAAAAACTCTCGTTTGGCTAATAATAATAATAATAACTGATTTTTGGGGAATTTTTGGCCATAAAGGGGGTTGTTTTTCAAAATTTGTCAAAACCTTTTTTCGTGCATCTATACAGGCCTAATTGACGTGTTTGGTGCAAATTTGTTCGAAATCGATGGAATAGTTTTCTCTCTAGATAATAGTAATAATATTTATTAGTTAATATCCTACTTTAATAAAAAAAATCACCTCTCCTACCCCACCCTACAAGTCACAGTGAATCTGTTTAATAATTTAAACATGTTTGAGAAAGTATGTGCCAGTTCCTGGTACCGTTTATTTTAGAGTTTTCATACTATAGTGAAACTTTTATACGGTTTTACCTAAAAATATGAATGCAAGATATTATTCTGCACATTTTGTTTTTTCATATTAGCTCGCTCGGTTCCCCCAAAATCGATCAAAACGTAAAATACGATAAAAGTACCCGAATCAAATTCACCGGAGGGGGAGGGGCATCTTCTGATCAGAGGCCAACGGCCGAGTTGGCAAGCTGAGAGCGAAGCGAATCAGTCCATAACCCGAAAGGTCAGCTGCGAGCGGAACGATGCAACGCTTCAGCCGAGTCTGAAGGCTCAGGTACAAACAAATTCCACTAATATATTTCGTACACAAGGCAGCTATTCAGCGCTTTCGTGAGTAGACCCATTTTCAATGTTGGTTGAAACCCTAAAACTTATAAAATTAATTTTGGAAATTCGCCAAACTTACGACAGCGGTTCACCTACGTGATAGAATTATTTTACTTTGATCCAAAAATATATTAAAACAGTTTTTCGATGCTACTCACTTTTCGCCCCTCTAGACTAGTAACCCAAAGGGATGTACGCGAGCCGCCAGTTCCAGGGGCGGCTCGCGTACAGGCACTGTTGAACTGCAGCACCAACTATTACAGATAGCTCCAATTAGGATGGAGCGCGAAGAGGGGAGTGCGCAAGTCTCCTACGCCGGCTCTCACCACATTTCCCCTCTCGCGGCGGAGTACAGTCAGAGCCGCCTGCCTTACCTAATTCATGTCTGCTATGTAGTCGTGTTGATTGTATATCAACACTTTTTGGTAGTGACTGTACTGAAGACTCATAGTGGAGTAGGAGAGGGTAAGACGTTACAGCGCATGCTCAAGTGACGCTTCACGCTACTTGGCACTATCTGTACCACTTCATATTACCGATAACATTTAATACAACGAGTCCTTTTTTCTTCAATTCTTTCTTTTCACTTGCACAATATTATATAATCCTTAAGTTTAATGTCAGTTGTCATCCGAGTTTATGAAAAAGATACAACAAATGTTGTACGGAACTGTGCGCTTCACAGTTCCAGCGGCGTAATGTTTGGCTATTGCGCTCACACCGCACGCGAGGCTGCGAGGAAGAGAGAGCACTGTCGCTTCCGCAGTGCCGACCATGGCGTGCTGTGGGTGCGAAAATATACATGGCGAACGTGCAATAATATATTTCAATTTAAATTTAAGTCAAGAATACAAAGTTTAGTTAGAGCAAATTATTGGTCTTTTCGCGCAAATTAAAATAATTCGACCACGCAGCTGAACCGCTGACGTGAGTTGAGCGAATTTCCAAAATTAAATTTATATATGTTTTTGGGTTTCAAACAACTATTTGGGAAATTGATCTACTCACGAAGGTGCTGCCAGCATGTACCAAATATATTGCCATCGGTCACCACGGTAAAAGCCGTGGATTTAATTCTGGTACTTTTACGGTGTTTTACGTTTTGATTGTTTTTGGGAAAACCAGATGGGCTATAAGGTCGCGTAAAAATACAAAATGTGCAGAACTATTTCGTATGTCTATTTTTTAAAAGAAAAATTTAATTCTAGTACGAAAAATCTCAAAAAAATTTACTTCCGGTCAAAAATGTGGTCTACTTCCGGTCAATTTTTTTTCCTGTCGAACTCGTCCAAGCAACTTAGAAAACCAACCTGTGTAACTAATTTGGACCAAATCGGACATAAAATGTGTCGGTTAGAGTGCGCACACCTAGATACATGGTACTTCCGGTCAAAAATGTGGTCTACTTCCGGTCAATTTTTTTTGCTAACGAACTCGTCCAAGTGACTTAGATAACCAACGTGTGTACCAAATTTGGACCAAATCGGAAGTAAAATGCGCCCGTTAGAGTGCGCACACATATATAAATAAAGTTACTTCCGGTCAAAAATTTGGTATACTTCCGGTCAAAATTTTTTTATACTTCCGGTCAATTTTTTTAGCTAACCTACCAGTTCAAGCGACTTAGAAACCCAACGTGTGTACCAAATTTGGACCAAATCGGACGCAAAATGCGTCCGTTAGAGTGCGCACACATACATACATATATATATATGATTTTTAATGACACCCCAAAACGTGTTCTGGGGACCATGATCGGTGCTCATTTGCTACTCCCGACCTTGGGTCTTACCATAAGGGCCACGCAATACCTCATTTTTCCTATGGAAATTCATTAACAAGAAGACTGGATTTCAGTTTTATATCAATACATCAAGCTTCTGTAGCAATTTAGGTTAAAGTAAGTTGAAAGTTCTTCTTTTAGGATCAAGTTCTCCGAATAAATTTGCTTTTCGTACGTGTTTGTTTTCTATTACACGATTATTTTTTTTTTTATTATCTGGTGCCACACTGACTGATTTTAGCCACACAAATGATTTCTTCTCAGTATATTATTCTGCCTTAGTTTCCGTTGTGTTTCTTATTGACCAACGGCAAATATTTATTGAAAGATGTTATGACGGATCTGGCTGAGAATAACGATGAATCACAAGGAAGGTAAACATCCAAAGGTTAGTAAGTAATGAAAGCTAACATTGTAAAGAATGTCACACTTGGAGACTCATACGCGTGACTGCCATTTTATATTCTATGTACTATACACTATAGTAGGCCTACTATAGTACACTTTTTTTGTAGCTTGTTTCGGTTTTCAGAAAAGGCACAATAAACAATAAAAACAGAATATTCACTTCTTGCTATGACGTAACGAACAAAAATATATTATTTTCCGTTTTTACTTTCTCCCCTCTATACGCAGTTATGGAGAAAGTATTGTTTTCGTCCAAATTTTCAAATTTGAATTTGTAGTGGAACTATCTGTTTTGGTGCTCCCGGAACCCCAAAAAATTTTTTAGTGGAATTATCCGTGTTGGTGCTCCCTGAACCCGTGAATATTTTTAGTGTAATTATTTATTTTGGCGTTCCTTGAACCCAAGTGTGTTTTTGGTGATGTCTGTCCGTGTGTCTGTGTGTTTGTTAGGATGTGTAGGCTACAGAGCCGGAGATCATACCAACTGTCCGATTTTGATGAAATTTGGTATGTATGTGTAGTTCTGGAATATCTTCAGGCGATTTTCTCATTTTTTCAAATTTTTGATTTTTAAGGGGTTTTACCCCCCAAAATGGCCAAAAAACGAGAAAAATCAAAATTTCTCAAAAACGGATCTAACGATTTTCATGAAATTTGGCTTATTCGTAGCCCTTAATGTGCCCTACCATATGCGAAAACCCGCATCTTTCTAAAAATTCTCGTTTAGGTAATAATAACAATTAATTTTTGGGTTTTTTGACCAAAAAGGGGGTTGTTTCTCAAAATTTTTCAAAACCTTTTTTCGTGCATCTATACAGGCCTAATTGACACGTTTGATGCAAATTTGTTCGAAATCGATCGAATAGTTTTAATAATAATATTATAATATAATAATATAATATGGATGTGTGTTACATGCATCTAATATTTTCCATGGTATGTCCTACTTTTGCAATTCCAAATAACCACCTCCTATGCTACTCTTGGGAAGGTATAAAGTTTTAACTGGGAGAAAGTATGTGGCAGTTATCTGGTACCGTTTATTACTATTTGTATACATGTAGTAAAAGGCCGTGAAAAATAACCGGCAGATTAATTAGATACACACCAAAAAATACGTAATTTAAAAAAAAAACTTACTATTTTAAAAAAGCAACAGACTATATCTAGGCCTAGTAAACAATGCTGATGGCGATTTTTAACTCGGTAAATGTGTACAACTATAAGGGTTATTAGGCCTAACTGTAGGCATATTTGTAAAAATGTTTATTTACGTAATAGAATATTATTATTACTATACAGGGTGGGGAAAAGTCTGAGAACGGCTTAATATTTCGTATATAAGGAAAATTTTAAGGTAGATGTGATTGAGGAACCTACTCTATGTAAAAATACTATTTTATTAAGATTTCGAAAAATTTATCTGCCATCTTGAATGTAACTTTCATACAGGGTGGGGGGAAAAGTCTGAGAACGGCTTAATATTTCGTATATAAGGAAAGTTTGAAGGTAGATGTGATTGAGGAACCTACTCTATGTAAAAATACTATTTTGTTAAATGTTCAAACAAATTATCTGCCAACTTGGATTCGCCATCATGAATGTAACTATGTTTTTTTTAAATGGGAAGGTGGTCGTATGATACATCATTTCGATGTAGAATTTCCAGAGAAACCCAACGGTGAAATTTGCACATCCGTATCATTAACCGATTAAAAATGGCGGCCAAAAAACCAACCAAATCCGATTCCGCCCCATTTTGCTGTACTTTATATATTATATATTTTTAAATGTGAATTATTAATCTTTTTGGATTTATAATTAAATAAGTGAAATTGTTTTATTTTTAGATTCTTTTCTGTCTTTTGAGGAACTGAGTTCAAGTTGTTTCTTCAATGGTTCAATGTACCGCCAAATATAATCAAGGCCGTAGACAGGAAAACTTTTCAAGGGGGTGGGGTCAGGTCAGGACCGGGGATTTGAGTTTAAACCCTTTTAACACGTTCTCGGCTAAGGACGCACATGTGAGCTTGACACTGAACACTATGAGAAACGGCCGACGCACAGTGCATTGCTTGCTTCGCACGCCAATCCCCGTATTGGGAATATTTTCAATATACAATGGATTGCGTGCTTCGCACGCCAACCCCCGTATTAGGGGCATTTTCAATACACAATGCATTGCTTGCTGCAGACGCCAAGCCCCCGTAGTAGGAGTATTTTCAATAAACAATGCATTGCGTGTTTCGCACGCCAACCCCCGTATTGGGAGAATTTTCAATACATAGAGCAATGCGTGCTTCGCACGCCAACCCCCGTATTGGGAGTATTTTCAATACACAAAAAACGCATTGCGTGTTTTGTTAGAGTAAAGTATTTTTCTTGAACCTTCAAGGTGCGGCTATACATACACGTCACGTCACGTCACGTCCCGTCTTTTTTCCAGTGGTATGCTCCCTGTGTAATCAAATGGAGGTGGCTATACATACCCGTCACGTCACGTCACGTCCAGAAAATATTCGAATGCTCTAGAGAGCATACCGTGCCGTGACGTGACGTGACGTGACGTGCCGTGACGTGACGGGTATGTATAGCCAGGGGTCACGTCAAGCGACGTCATTTATCTCCGCTTCGGCTTTGTCCGCGCACAGTCGGGAAACATCGTTGGTATAGCTGAATGTTTTTTGACTATATTTTGTTGGCTCCATAAAAGAGATAAACAAAAATATTGCACCTTATCAGTTCAAGGGGTGAAGTGTGTCTGTTCACCAGTTTCTTGTGTGTCGTTCCTTCAGTAACATAGTGTTTTGTGCGTCAACCATGGACGACGAGTATTTGATACAAGAGTTAACTACTGCTAGACAGTTAGTTGTGCATCTTACCTCCCTCCTTTTGTTAATAGGATGTGTTCCTACAGTTCTTCTTCTTTTGTTCTCTTCATCCAAAAGAACTAGCATCAAAATGTCCTCGTCGGTGTCGGAACTCGAAGATGAGAACTCCTCCATGGTTGACTCAACAGTAAGTAGTGTGACCCAGTGGATTGGAAAGCCAAGATGTGCGCGCGCTACTTTTTGTGCCTGGACGTGACGTGACGTGACGTGACGGGTATGTATAGCCACCCTACCTAAAATGACGTTAGTGGACGGGACGTGACGTGACGTGGCGTGACGTGACGTGACGTGTATGTATAGCCGCACCTTCATAGTTTTCTTATTTTAGATAAGATCAAGCTCACAAGAGAGTAAGGCTGTAACCTACTGCATCCATGTGTATTGTACGTTGTAGTTTAATCAAATAAATCTAAATAAATATCAGTATGCATGCAATGCACAATGATGTAAAATATGTTGCTGGATCCTCTGATGTGTTGTCTATTTTATAATTTAAATTGCACTTTTTAAACCTAGTATTAATTTTACTATTAAATTTCGGGTGACAAACTAAACCCCCCCCCCCCCCCCCCCCCTCCGGCCTTGTATATAATAATGTTATACGAATACAAATAACAATTGTATTTTGCACAACTAGTAAAAAAAAACTATAAACAAAATTAGTGTTACATGTATTCTGATAAAAACGAGCTAATAACTTATGAAACCACATATTTTAACCACATTTATCCGCCGATAGTGAGGTGGAGTTTGTACTTTTGACTTGAGTTTGCGTTTCCAAAGTGGGTGACAACGAAATCAATTTTCGAAAAACATTTAGAGTTGTCGAAAAAGTAATTATCATAGGCCAAATACGTTTGGGTCTCAGCTCAAATTTAACTTTTCATTGATAAACGTTTTGCATAAATAATTGATTGAAGGCGAAGCGTATAAATTCTGCAATAAATTTCTTCAATAAATTGAAAACAATTCAGCTTAAGAAATGTTCTATTGTTTTATGTTTGAATTTCACATAGACAAAACTATGTACTAAAATTATCAATCAATACAAATAAGCAAACAGTATCTTTAAAAACTTTAAAACAGAGTTTAAAATTAGTTACTATTTGTCACCATGATAGCTTTTGCCTTTTTACTTTTGCAATCAATTTTAAATACCCTTCCCGTCAAAAACTATTCAATATCCTGTTCAACAACATATTAAAAAAGATATTTTATAGAATCCGGAAAAATGTATTTGTAGCCTATTGTGTGTGTTTTATTCTTGGCATTAAATTTTCCAAATAAAAAGCAAATTTGTGGCTTATACTTATTATTTTTATACAACTAGTACTTTTTTAATAACTGTTACGAAGAGATTAGTTTTATTTAATTTTAATCGATCCTTAAATGGTAATAATTAGTTATTGTATACTCTCCCAAAATGTCCATGTATTTTGAATATCATTTGTTGTATTTATTTATTTAATAACTTTTTTTGTTATTTGTTCCAAATGAAACGTGTGACGTGCCACAATTAATTACATTTTATACAGATGCTAGGGGAAACCCCTGCGTGCTCCGCACGTCAACCACGTTGGAACCTTCTATACAGATAATAATGTTAAATGTTCAAATCAAATTATTTCGTATATTTTATAACAGCAGTTATAATAAAGGTTAAAAGAACCAGCAAGGCTCAGGTCTATACTCAAATAAAAACCTAACCTAAAAGTTAGAAATACAAATAATTGCTTCAAAGTTTGAAATCAGCTGCTAATGGAAATATTAGAGCAAACAGCTGTTTTATCTGTTATTTTATTCAATCGGTTGCTATGGTAATAAATGTAAGTACATGTGTTGGTCCATCAGTCTAGGCCTAACCTAAGAATGTTTCCGACTAAATTTACAAATATTGAAATAAAAAATGTTTTTATCAAAATGAATGATAGCCTATGTTACTCAGGGATAGTGTAGCTTTTTATTAGTAGAACTATTTTTTTCAATCAGTTCAGTAGTTCCAGAGATTACCCCCTACGTAAAAACAAACAAATTTTACTTCTTTATAATATTAGTATAGATTTTTAAAGGCTTTTCTTTACCTTGAAGAAAACTTCCTAGTGTACAGTATGATTTCAATGCAAAAGGCCTGACTCAAGCCGCAAAATCGTTGAAACATGCATTCGTTATAACGTGTTTCGGATTCTATTTATAAATTAATAATCTGGGAAACTACTTTAAGTTATGAAGAAGGCTTTATTTTTTTTACGTGTTAGCTTAAAATATGGAAATTATTGCTTAAAACTCCCAAAAAATGCGTTAAAAGTAATCGATCTTTACTCAGTTAAACTGTTGATTAAAATGAGTCGATTTCTTTCAATTATGAGATATAAGACAAAAGCACAAAGCCTTTAAGAACAATTTAAGATATTTCACAACATTTTAGGTTGAAAAACGGCGTCCGAAACACGCTAGTACGAAGTGCATATTTTTGCTGTTTTACGCAAGGTATAGAAGACCCTTAAACTTTTGTGGAATTAGACACTAATTGAGGCAGATAGAGAGCCAGGTAGAGGGGGCAAAGAGTCCAGCTGTCGAACAGAACAGGCCCAGACCCTTTGTCCGCCTTTACGAAATGATTTTGCGGTCGACCCTTCGCTAGAATGTACCCGGAATCTTTATCTTACAATCATTTTCTTGGACTCGCAAACAGTTTAGATTTCCCAAAAGAGGACGAAAATGCGTTCAAGGATATTTCTATAATTTCTAACTTTCAAAAAATTCGGTTTTTTATCGACATTTACAGTCAGAAAATAAATGATAGTTTTAACAGTAACAATAAATTATTTAAGAACCAAGTCGAATAGATATTTCCAATATAGTCGCAGCATTGATTACATAGCAATGTTCTTCCACCGAAAACATTAATGAAAGGAAATTCAATTAATAAATTGTGACCGCTCCGACCATATTACAGTGAATGCAGTATAGGCCAAGGTCGTAGCAAGGTCGAAAGCTCTACAACTACCTGCAAACTGCAACTAAAATAATGTAACTACGGACAAACCAGTTTTCCCGGCTTGCATTGCTCGAATACCTGCGAGAAAAGAAGGGAAGCGAAGGGCGAATTTTATGGTCGATCATAACTCGGTTATAATAAGATAAAAATAGTCACTCGGGGCCGGTAACGATGCTATAGCTCACGGCAAGGCGGTGAATCACAAAACGTGCGTTTATAATATATATTCATAACTTTATAGGCCGCCGGTGTTCAAATACAACCTTTCTCGTTTGGATATAAAACTTGGGAAGGTTCTGTGTGCTTCGCACGCCAACCCTAGTGTTAGCTGCTCTCACACAATTGTAAGGATGGGCGCCCATATGATATTTTCTAGAGGGGGGGGGGGCTAGACTTGAGTATGGGGCTTCACGTGCACTGCTAAGGACGCACTTGTGAGCTTGACACTGAACACTGTGAGAAGCGGCCGACGCACGGTGCTTTGCACGCCAACCCCCGTGTTGGTAGTATTTTCAATACGCAGTGTATTGCGTGCTTCGCACGCCAACCAACTTATTGGGAGTATCTTCACTACACAATGCATTGCGTGCTTCGTACTCCAACCCCCGTATTGGGAGAATTTTCAATGCACCGAGCATTGAGTGCATCGCACGCCAATCCCCGTATTGGGAGTATTTTCAATACACAATACATTGCGTGCTTCGCACGCCAACCAACGTATTGGGAGTATCTTCACTACACAATGCATTGCGTGCTTCGCACTCCAACCCCTGTATTTTAAGTATTTTCAATACCCAATGCATTGCGTGTTTTTTTAGAGTCAAGTATTTCGTTGAACCTTCATAGCTTTCTTATTTTAGATAAGATCAAGCTCACAAGAGAGTAAGGCTGTAACCTACTGCATCCATGTGTATTGTACGTCGTAGTTTAATCAAGTAAATCTAAATATCAGTATGCATGCAATGCACAATGATGTAAAATATGTTGCTGGATCCTCTGTTGTGTTGTGTATTTTATAATTTAAATTGCACTTTTTAAGCCTAGTATTAATTTTTACTACTAAATTTCGGGATTTCGGGGGGGGGGGGTTGCCCCCTACCCCCTCTGGCTACGGCCAGAGTTGCAGCCACCGTTTGAATTTGAACTCCCATAAGAGCATTTGTTCTTTGACAACTAAAAATCAAAGTGTGCGATTTTTTCTTATTCAAAATGTAAATATAAAAAAATGTAAAAAGCTCACCACATTCGAAGTTTAATTACCTTTCAAATAAAAGTAATTTCGATAATTTGAGACGAAAAAATCTGCTTTATTGTGGAATCATGTACGCGCCGAATTTGTGTTCCTACTCGAGTGTTTAGCCTGCACTCTGGTGGTTATCACATCAACTTGCTCTTCTTATGATCAGGGCAAGTGGTAGAGCGCGTATTAAACATATGGGTGTTTAATGTTAATGTAATTTATTTTATATGGGTAGCTATCGAATTTTAATTATTATTTAATTTTAAGAGTAGTTATTACAGTTCATTACCTTGACTTAAGGCTCGGGTCCCTAAATTAAAAACGGCGAAGTTACCTATCAATTTCAATCTTAACGTAACCTAACCATACCTTCTCTTTTAAGCATATGTTTGTGTTATTTTCGTCAAAAAACGAAAGCTGTATCCCTTTTCTTAAAGTAAAATAGATTGTGGGTGTTGATTGCCAAGATTTTGTGCAATAACTCTTTTTGCAACCGAGTAAAAAATTAATAAAGTTTACTACTTTTTACTATTTACATCATACGTTTATGAAAACAATAAAACGGTTTTTGAAAATGTATTCAGCAATCAACATCCGCATATGACAGTACTTCAAAATGAAACCAAATTTTTGAATTTATTCCACGAATTAACTGGAAAAAATGACTTATTCTGTAGCATTGCTCTTATGGGAATCAGATTCAATATGGCGGACAGGGTAGCCCCCCCTTAAACATATGGTGTTTAATGTTAATGTAATTTATTTTATATTAGCAGCTGTCGAATTTTAATTATTATTTAATTTTAAGGGTAGTTATTACATTTCATCAAGTAATTGACTTGACTTACGTAATTGAATTGCAAATGGTTTTTTATCACTTAATAATATTACACAAATTTAGCTTTATAGATTGTAGGAAGTTAGTGCAATTTATTTTTATTGTATAAGGGTAGCTACCCCAGTTTAATCTATTTCATTGTTGTGGCTATATTCTCTAAACGATCATGGTACTGATATGCGTAAATTGAGAATTTTTAGTGAAATAAATTGAAGTGTTTTTGAGCATTCATGAAAAGTAAGTGTATAAATTATTATTTAATTTTAAGGTTAGTTATCCCATTTCATCCCTTTGACTTAACTAAACGAATTTTAAATAGTTTTGTATATCACTTAAGAATAATAATAATGTACAATTCAAGTTGTATGGGTTGTAGGAAGTTAGTTGAATTTATATTTATTATATAGGGGTAGCAACCCCATTTCAACCCCTTAGACTGTAGTAATTGCAGCGTCTAAACACTCCTGACATTTATATGGATAGTATGTGAAGTTTTTAGTGAAATTGGTCGAGTAGATTTTGAGTCTATAAAGGACAAAGAAACGTTCATTTCTATACACAGGATGAACTAAAAGTCTGGAGACACCCCTGTAACTTTTGAGTTTAAAAACTAAATTCTGGTAATGTTTACTAAGTTTAAAGATGTACTTTTTTACGCGTAAGACAACGTTGTTACAATTTCCAAAATGGTTAGTTTTCTTTTGAAAATACCTTTAAAATGAATGGTCACACGACTGGGGTTTGCGTACACAAATTTTGAATATTTAGAATTTTTTTTAACGAGGACCAATTTCCCCCACACATAAAAAAAACATCGTAATACCTAATAAACATTACTTGGATTTGGCTCTTCACCAGTCACTCGCTAAAAAGTCAGAAGGACTTGAATCATTCTCGTCTTTAACCGTAAATAACTTTAGATATGAATAAGATAGAGACCTCTAGTAGAGCATTTCCATTCTTGTACCAATACCTTTAAAATGAGGGGTCACAAGGTAGGGGTTTGCATTTAAAATTTTTTGAGCTGCCCCAAAAATTTCCCATTTTGGAAACGGTAACAACGTTGTCTTATGCGTAAAAAGGAACATATTTATACCTAGTATAAACATCACCTGAGTTTGGATTTTTCCAATTACCCACTCAAAAGTTACAGGGGCGTGTCCAGACTTTCAGCTCACCCTGTGTAGAGATAAAGATAACAATAAATTTTGAGTTTTTAAAGATCACAGTGGTATTTTCGTCGAAGTTATTTCTTCGTTTTTACGACTGAAAACCATTTTTATTTAATTAAAATTCACAAGTCGATAAGTGTATTTTATGACTTTTAATTTGTTTCGAGTAACAAAATGCAAACTTTCGGCACTTTTTTTCCAATTTGGAGGGAAAGTTCCCCTCCATCCACTCTTTAGTGATAGGCTACAAACATAGAAGCACCGACAGAGATTATAGCACATCTCGTGCATGCGTAAAAGATGGAAAAAGTAACGCAATACCAAGCATCATCATTTATTGTTTTTTGTGCCTTTATTTAAAAACTAGGAGAGACCCCTGCGTGCTCCGCACGCTAATCCCGTTGGAACCTTCTATAGGCACACATAATCATGTTATGTTTTCTTCATAATAAAGGTGTAGGATTAATAGTAAACCCAAAGCTAAGACGGTAAATAATGTTAAATGTTCAACTCAAATTATTTCGTATATTTTATAACAGCAGTTATAATAAAGTTTACACTTTAATAAAAACCTAACCTAAAAGTTACAAATACAAATTATTGCATGGAAGTTTGAAATCAGCTGTTAATGGAAATGTTGGAGCAAACAGCTGTTTTATCTGTTATTTTATTCAATTGGTTACTGTGGTAATAAATGTAAATACATGTGTTGGTTCATCAGTCTAGGCATAACCTAAGATTTGTTTTATTTGTTCCAAATGAAACTTGTGACACGTCATAATTAATTATATTTTATACAATACTAGGGGAAAACCCTGCGTGCTCCGCATGCCAACCCCATTGGAACCTTCTATACAGATAATAATGTTATTTTTCTTTATAATAAAGGTGTAGGATTAATAAATGCTAAGATGGTAAATCATGTTAAATGTTCAAATCAAACTATTTCGTATATTTTATAACAGCAGTTATAATAAAGTTTAAAATAACCAGTAAAGCTCAGGTCTACACGTTAATAAAAACCTAACCTAAAAGTTAGTAATACAACGATTGCTTCAAAGTTTGAAATCAGCAGTTAATGGAGATATTAGAGCAAACAGCTGTTTTATCTGTTATTTTATTCGATTTTTGCTAGGGTAATAAATGTAAAAAACACGTGTTGATTCATCAGTCTAGGCCTAACCTAAGATTTTTTCCGACTAAATTTAGAAATATTGAAACAAAAAATGTTTTTATCAAAATGAATTTTAGCATATTTTATGTTACTCAGGGATAGTGTAGCTTTTTATTAGTAAAACTATTTTTTCAATCGGTTCAGTAGTTCCAGAGATTACCACCTGCATACAAACAAATTTTACCTCTTTATAATATTAGTATACGGATAAAAAAGGGAAATATTCTGTCAACAAACCGAACAATGAACTGTAAATTAAAATTCCAATCGGTAATGGTATTGTTTATAGTTTACTTTTAAAAGCTTTCGCATAAACCTAACCTACATTCAAATCGCATTTCTTCAATAAAATCAGCGTGCGAAAGGAACAAAAGAACGGCGCAGGGGAGGGGAGGGGACGGAGGCGGCTGTAATAATAATTAAAAAGCTGAGAAATTAACGACGCGATAAAGTTAGTACTCGTGAAGCTCTGCCTGGCGGAACAGCAGGGAACTACACTAGCATGTGCGGTGCCTATTTATCCTTGTATCCATGGTAACGTAAATCCTGTTAATGGCTTCCCTCCGTCGTTTTGATAAGTGAAATATTCCGTTGTGTATTACGTACATTAAGCATAGAGC
>JAGFPH010010087.1:11400-23808 GCA_018207615.1 Philaenus spumarius
CCTGTGACGTCACAGCGGGGTAGAGTGAGAGTACTGTTATGATGATCATTGATTGATCATTGATGATACTGTTATCATGATTTTTGACATGTTTTTGAATTTTTTTCAATGTTGCGTCACGAAATTTTGTAGGCAAACCTCAGATTCGGATTCAGCATCCCAAAAAACATATAAAATGGAAGAAACCAAAACTACCCCAAAACTTTCTTGCGAAAAACACAATTTGACTGGACTATGTATGCAAGCCCGGAGTTATCGTAGGTCCCGGTTAGATTAATGAAGATGTAGAGTAAAGGTAAATCCATTGCAACATGTTTTGGAGTTGGCAAACATAGCAGACCGAGGATGCCTTTAGCCTCTCAGCCACTCTCCTTTCCAAAATATTTCTTACAATTTGAATTTCATTTAGAAGGAACAGTACAATAGTTACATACAAATACTTAGCAATTAAATGAAATAGTGTTTATTTTTGTCATAATTTTGTTTTATTAGTGTTATTTTATCTAAAAATTGTATAGTTATAGGGTACATTATGTTTATGTTTAAGGTGCCTTCTGTTTTTCTTATTAACTAAGATGTTTCTTAATTTTAAGATTTGAATTTGTTTTATTTCTTAAGTTACTTATTTTTAGTCAAAGCTGTCAGTTTTATAGTTTTGTTTATATGTAACTTTCAGATTTTATGAGCAGATGTTCAGTATGAAAAGAGGTATTTCTACTGAAAAAATAAGAATAAACTTTGTCTGTTCTAATTTTATATCTCTATACTGAAATAAAAAAACTGTAAGTTTTGTTAAAATAGTTATTTGTGTCTTATAAGGGAGGTAAGTTTCACTTTGTCCCGAAAGGAAATAGCGCTCGATTGCAGCGAGGGAGGTAACTTTCCTGAGGGTGTCTAAGGTACCTGCTTCCCGTAAGACATACAACATTTTTCCTACAGCTACTGTTTTAGTAAATAATTTTATATTTAAGATTGTAGAAACTTTAATAAAACAAGGACATCCTTATTTACAAAAACATTCGAGCTTATGCCAAGAATACACGGACACAACAGTTCACTGATTAATTGTTGTTTCAGCACCTGTCTTACTAGCATATGATTTACTACAGTCGGGCGATAAACTCAATGCTTTTTACATGGTAACTTTTCCACCCCCGGATGATAAGTTGTTCTTCCTACTCTATTAATGGGGTAGAAAAGACCTATTAAAGTAGTAGCTGGAAGAAAAAAATATGTATTGACAAAATTTGGAAACGAACATAAAACAAGCAAAAGTTTGGAACTTTTTGAATAATGTAAATTATAATTCAGGTACCGAACCCAAATAATTATTATGCGTACAAAAAATCTAATCAAAAGTACTAAACATTTTTTGATTTTTTTTAAAATTAATATTAAGAAGTTTATAATTCAGGTACCGAACCCAAATAATTATTATGTGTACAAAAAATCTAGTCAAAAGTAGTAAACCTTTTTTGATTTTAAAAAAAATTATATTAAGAGGTACAAATACATTTTTATTTAAAAAGTAAAGAACTCAATTACGAATCAAAATATTTGATTTCTTAATTTTACATATTTTGTTATTTTTTATGGTGTTATAAATTCAAGGAGTCCATAATAAAAATCTCTATCGTAGAATTTGTAAAATTTGGAAAGTATTCAAATGCAATGTACAGCTAAACCTCAAAGCTTGTAAAAAGGTTACTGCTCTAGTTGAAGACGGCCTGTCTGCTATAGAGTTACTCCCAGCTAAAGAACTAAATTAAACACATTCTTGCGGTATAGAAGGGGAATGAACGCTTTTACTGACTGGTTGTAAATATTTTAATTTACTCGTCACTCAAAGCCTTCAGGGAGACTTCATTTTTTTGTTTTATAGTTTTAAATATTCACCAATTTTAATAAAACGCATCATTAACATGCCTTAATATACTCAATCTATGCTAGCCATCAAAATCATTAACAATAACAAAATAATAAATAACAACAACCATCCAACCGTCAAAAACCATCAAACCAATAATAATAAGTATCCAACCATTTTAAATAATAATTCATACAATTAACAATAGCCATCCAACTATTAAATATAACCATCCAACTAATAAATATAACCATCTAACCCATAACAATAACCAAGCAACTAATAATAACAAAATCTAACCATTTAAATTAACTATACAATCATTAACAACATCTATTTAACATTAACAACAACCATCCAACCAATAACAGCATCCGTCAAACTAATAACAATAACGAATCAAAACAAAAAAACAATAAACATCTTACATTTAACAAGAACCATCCAACCATATACATTAACCATCTGACTAATTACAATAACCATTCAACTAATATCAATAACATACTAACAAAAAAAAAAACGGTCCAACTACTAACAATAAAAATTCTCGTACTAACAATACCCATCCAACTAATAACAACAAGCAATAAAATAATAACAATAACCAACCAATAACAATAACCAACCAACCAATAACAATAACCATCATTCATTTAAAAAGAACCATTCAATCGTTAACAATAACTGTACAAGTAGTAACAATAACCATCCGACCAATAACAACGACCGTCTAACTAATAGACGATAACCAATCAATTAAAAACCAAAACCTTCCAACATAACAAGAACCATTCAACCATTAACAATAATCATCCAACTAATAACAATAAACATTTCTAAACATAGAAACGACTAGTGAAAAGAGATGGTGCCTCCCAAAGACAGTACAAACATTCAATGATAGCACGAAATAAAACAAATGTTTTATCACTTTTTCTAATCAATTTGGATCCGTTGTCTTATGAGTTCCTCTGAAACCTATTGATGTTTTTAAATTGTTTTAGCTGTTAGGCCTATACTTTTAATTATCAGGTACGTGATTTTATTCGGAAATATCTTAAAATCTCTAGTCTATATGCATCAAATTCTAAAATGAATTATAATTCTTACATAAATGGGTAACCAGCACGACAGAATAATAAATCATAATATTTATGTTTAGCGGCAAACTTTAGCACATCAAATAGTAGAATATTTTCGAGTATTGATTATAAATTAATATGCACCAAACCATGCTATACAACTATGCTAAAATTCAATCATTCCAAATTCAAATATCCACATCCATGAACAGTATTTCATAATATTGACTAATTGACCAATTTGTCTAATTTGTACTTTTTTAACCCTCTTTCTTTTGAACGGTTTATAGTAAATATTTAAAATTCCTTATGTAACATCATATATAGTGGTCCTCAATCTATTTTCTACATTTTATAAAGAACAAAGTTATGAAATGTACAAACAGCGGAAATTATTTCGTGTAATTTACATATAGTGGAAGATGAACACATCTTGAAAACTGCAAAACTAATTTAACAAACAGCTTTCATATCTTTAAATTTAGTATCTTTTCAAAGTAAAGGTTACGTTTAAACACATTCCACTCAATATGAGTTGGAAATGTAAAAGCCGTGTGAAAATACATCGCCTCAGGTGTACACAACTCAGTCAATTTAATAACACAACCTTGATTGATGTAAAAGTGCTAAACGAAGTTGCAATAAGGCAGGTTTATCTTTCTCGTAAATATTTTACCCAAACAGCCTAAAGTAAATTACCCTTCCTCCTGTTTACATTGTCGGCAAGCATTTTGGGTCGAGAGTAAGAGTATGACATCCTTTGTCAACCTGAACAGTGTAATATTTTACCAAAGTGTGTAATATCCTTAATAGAAAATGTTGTTAAATATTTCACGTCGTATTTTTTTCAGCTTATAAAAGTTACCAAATTTTATGAAATTGCCTTTCAGTTTTACGACTTTTTAGACAAAATTAATTATTGGTAAGATAGAGTTTTTTGTTGACTGCCATAGTGAAAGAGTGGACTCAACGAGGGCAGATTAGGGAGTGTAATTAAACTCGAGTAAATGCACTGAACATATTTTAGTAGCAACTATACTTGTAATATAGCTTGTAGGTTCTCACTCATTGGCATAAGCATTCGAAATACAAAAAATATTTCGTTCACGCAGTTGAACCACTGACGTGAGTTGAGCGAATTTCATAAATTAAGTTTATATATCTTAGGGTTTCAAACAATTGTTTGTTAAATCGGTCTACTCAAAAAGGTGCTGAATAGTTGCGTGTGAGTGCGAAATATATTAGTATACTAGGGGAGACCCCTGCGTGCTAAGCACACCAACCCCCGATGGAACCTTCTAGAAACATATATTATGTTTTATTTATAACTAGCTGGCTCGATCCGGCTTTGCACGGATAGACAAATCAAAGTTAAATGTATATTAACAAAAAAAATATTATATCAATGAATATAAATTACACTATGTATTTGTTATTTGGATTTTTAGTAACTTTGAATCACCCCCCCAAACATCTCCTAAAATTTCGACTTTTTTTAAACCCTTTCTTAGAGGGCACTTTATTGCCCTAGAGGAAGCTACATACCAAATTTCGTTCCAATCCGTTCGGTGGTTTTGGAGAAATCGTGATTTAGTAACTTTGACCCCCAAAACCTCCCTAAGATTAAATTTTTTTGAAACCCTTTCTTATCAGCACTTACGGCCCTAGAGGAAACTACATACCAAATTTCCTTCCAATCCGTTCAGTAGTTTTAGACAAATCGTGATTTAGTAACGTTGACCCCCCCAAACCTCCAATAAGATTTCTAATTTTTTGTAAACCTTTCTTAGAGAGCACCTACGGCCCTAGAGGAAGCTACATACCAAATTTCATTCCAATCCGTCCAGTAGTTTTAGAGAAATCGTGATTTAGTAACTTTCTCCCCCCCCCACCCCCCCCCCCTAAATTTTTTTTAAACCTTTCTTAGCTGGCACCTATGGCCCCAGAGGAAGCTACATACCAAATTTCGTTCAGATCCGTTCACTAGTTTTTGAGAAATCGAGATCAGTGAGTCAGTGGATTTGGTTTTTATATAATTATATAGATGTTATGCTAGTTATAATAATGTAAGGCATTTGTTAACGCCTTACTAATGTAACGTAGTCTTAAGCCACGCCCATTTTAGTTTTGTATAAATACGGGGCATGAAACTTTTGTAAGGTTAGTTATAGTTTGATTCTTGTAGCTCGTGTATCACTGTAGATGGCGACTTTGTTAATAAACCTATTATTTGTGAGATTATGTGTTCAAGTTTTATTCTATCAACAGACGTGCATAGTAAGGCGTAAAATTGTTTCACTACTTCCGATTCTTTTTTTATCCTTTGACTACTAAACAACCATCCTTTATGTTCTAATTTAACTTTAGATTAGTAGTGTAAAGGGAATAGACATTATATAATATGAATTTTCACTTATTGTCTTTCAAAAAATATTACTTACTAGCTGGTTGGTATTTTCAGTCTTTTTAACGTAATTGTATTCTTTTTAAGTGTTCAGTCAGTGAGTGGTATTTGGCTTTTATATGTCTTAAATAATTAGCCCAATAATTGGTGTTTTAGTTCATTGTAGGCCTAACCTAAAATTATATTCAGTTTTGATCCAAATCAGTTGTTGATCAAAATCAGCTGTTTTAAGCTTTTCATACGAACAGCTGTTTTTTGTGCCCCTGATAAAATCAAAAGAAATCTTTCTTCTTCTTCCTTAAGATTGACCTTCCATAAGATTAACATTGAAACTTTGAGGCCCATTGAGGCGTAGCCCTAATGTCCTAGGACTTCGGCAAATGGCCTAAAACCTTCCCAGGGTTAACCTGTGTTACTATGCAAAATTTCAAAGCAATCGGATGGACGGTTTGGTAACGCATAAAGGTCAAACATACAAACAGACAAACGTACAAACAGACAAAAGTACAAACAGATGGACATACATTGAATTTTATATATATAGATAAAGGTGTAGGATTTATAGTAACCTCAAAACTAAGATGGTAAATAATGTTAAATGTTAAAATCAAATTATTTCGTATATTTTATAAAAGCAGTTATAATAAAGGTTAAAAGAACCAGTAAGGCTCAGGTCAACACTTAATCAAAAACCTAACCAAAAAGTTTAGATACCGGTATACAAATAATTGTTTCATATTTTGAAATCAGCTGTTAATATTAGATACTCACTATCAATTAACGTATATTATCAATAAATATGCCTACTATTAACATTAATTATAGAATGTCTTATTTTTAATTAGAATGTAGCGTAGCTTTTTTTCTTATTTTTAAATTCCTTAACGCAAGTTTTAATTGGTATGTGTGTGTTGAAACGTTTATTGGTTCAGTATAGACATGTTTTGGTTCAATATAATAGGCCTAACTTAAAATAATATTATTTTTTACTAAGCTGGACATCCGAATCAACTGTTTTTTGTGTTATTTTATTGGTTGCTATGGTAATGAATTTATGCATTAAAGAAGTTGGTTCATCTGTCCAGGCCTAACCTAAAATGATGTTTAATTTATTTTACCTGCCTTAACGGCAACATACTCAAATAATTTATGTTTTTGTGCACATCTTTGAATGATATAAGTTTCATCTTTCAATTGTCGTGTTTTATTTTTTCATAATGTTTGCTTATTTATTGTTATTACAGCTGTTAGACGCTATGGATTTAACGTCCAACTTGATCCTGTGAATTTGTTCCGACTAAATTTACAAATATTGAAATAACAAATTTTGTTGTCAATATGAATTCTAGCCTATTTTCCTCAGGGATAGTGTAGCTTTTTATTAGTAAAACTATTTTTCAATCGATTCCGTAGTTCCAGAGATTACCCCCTACATACAAACAAATTTTACCTCTTTTTAGTAATCAGCTTACTACTGTTATTATTACAGGCAATAAACATATGTATTCTCGTTTACATTTTTGTTAAATATTGAGTATAGTTTTATTTTATGTCCAATAGATGCTGCAGTTTTTCTAAAAGTATATAAAACATGATTCTATTCAAATGAAAGTTTGTGTCAAAATTTCAAAGCAGTCGGTGAAGAACTTTCGGAGATTATCGATTTTGAACAAACGCACCACATTTACATTTTTATTTATATATATTTTGTTTGCACCTCAGCCTCCATCCCCGGCATACGTGTTGCTTCTTTACACTCGCAGCGAAAAAACTCGCTTGCTAGTTTGCGCCTCAACCTTGCAGAATCGTACTATGGACTGCGTTACGCGAGTTTTTATTCCGGCCGTCGGCATCTAATCAAAAGATGCCCAACCGTAAAATCTAAACGGTAATTTACTCCCGAAAAAAAATTTCTTGGAGGGCGGGCGCGTCAATTTTACAAAAACCTAAATCCATAATATCTAACATAGATTTCGTCCGAAATAAAAATGATAAAAGGCAAACAATATTTTTCTGAAATTACTTTCCCTTGAATCGAAGTACCCTTTTAGCTCCTAGCGTACGGTTGGCACAAAACCAAGAGCGTGTAATTTTCACACGGAATAAGCCACGCCTCGTTTTAAACGACCCTAATAAATTTTCACATCTTTAGGAGGTTTTCCTTCCAACCAATCCGTTTGACTTGGGAAATTGCGGCTTTTAACAATGAGTTCGAAAAATCGTTTCGGTTGAATCACTTTTTATAGAAAACTGCCGAACATAATCTTGTTTTATTTTTAGCGATTCGTATTGTTCTTAGCAAAATTATAAGAATTCTGGACTGTGTCGAAATATTTAAGCAGATAATGATTAATTCGAGACATTTAATTTTACACCTTAATAGGAAGAGACTATTGTGAGTCCGCAATTTCATCGGAGTACGCATAGTGTTTTGTTTACATGGATATTTTGTGGTGTCACTGCAGTGACGTTGTTGTTCTGATGCTGATCTTATTTACTATTTTTTACACTAAACAAATTTTGTTTTTTCATTTTTGTTCTCTTTTATTATCATAAATTACATTTTATGTTGTGCACGACTCGTGTCCACGCACAGGCCTCGTGCCTATGTGGGCACTATTCCTTAGTATTATATTTGTTGTAATTTTGTATTTGTGAAATTTGTTATATGGAAATAAATAAATAAAATAAATAAAAATTTTCGCCGTACATATTTAAGTATTGCTACGTTTCTGCTGGAATTTTGAAACACCGGCGAATTCTTTCACCATCTGTAAATCTCTAACGAAGCATTTCCGCTTGTTTATATGAACTTTTTTTCTTCATTTTCGCTAATGGAATAGCTCAGAACGTGGGCATAACATGATGCGAATTACCCTGCACATTGGTTTAGTAAATAAATTCCTTAAATGCTCGAATCAGATAACATATTGTCACGGTTTCTATCTTAAACTTAATTCCTGATGTTTGAGTTTATTTTTGTCTATTTAAAATACAAAGTAATTGTTTCTACTTTGCACGATTAACAGAATTGTAGTTCGTAAACAATATACTCTTATACAATTGTCTGTTATAGGATAAAAGGCATGTCATAAGCGAGAGCTGTCAATAAAACCGTTGCAGTTGTAATATAATAATACCAGCTGAATACCCGTGCTTCGCTACAGGGAATTTGTTGCATCACCATGAATCATAGTTAATAGATTAGTTTGGTATTTATTGTTCGCTGGCGGAACGTCAATCGTCTTTATCACGGTATGTGTGCTAAATAAGTTTAATCAATAACAAATTCAGAGTGTTGAGCGTCTTCTTTTTCTACACCTAAATCTACAAACTGTTAAAACACAGTCTTAGCTGGAAGTTTGCAGATCACCCAGATCCGTATGTAATATGCTAATTTAGATCGGGATAGTTTTGATCGGCTTACGTCTAAAACATTTTCTTAAAATTAATAAGTGCAAAATTTCAACTTTCTAGCTTTAAGGAAATAATTCCATTTAATATTTATAGTTTTTAGGGTTTGTTATTTCATTTTCCACCCTTAGCAGCACGTAACAAAATGTAAAACTGGTTGATATGTATATGTATCTTGTAAGAAATATTTACAAAATTTCAGCTCTCTATCTTTAAGGAAAGTATACATTGTTTTTAGGGGTTATTAGCACATTTTTATCCCTAGCAGCACGTAACGAAATGTACAACTGGTTTACTTTTTGTATGTATCGTGTATTGTTTTTAGGGGTTGTTAACAAATTTGCATCCCTAGCAGCACGTAACAAAATGTAAAACTCATTTACTTTTCATATGTTTTTGTAAGAAATGAATGTACAAAATTTAAACTTTAAAGAAAGTAAAACAAACAATATTTATTGTTTTAGGAGATTTTTCAACCCTTAAAGGCCAAATATTTTAAAATCCTATCTAAGTGCCTATGAGCAATATGTATACCAAATATTTCACGTTCCTTGGCGGTATTAAATTAATATTTATAGTTATAGGGGTTGTTACTAAATGTTCACCCCTTAGCAGAACGTGACAAAATTTAAAACTGGTTAACTTTTTATATCTATCGTGTAAGAAATAAATGTACAAAATTTCAGCTTTCTAGCTTTAAGGAAAGTATAACAAATAATGTTTATTATTTTATTGGTTGTTTCAACCGTTAAAGGCCAAACATTTTAAAATCCTTTCTTAGTTCGCCTCTAGACCCTATCGAGCAATATGTGTACACGTCCCTAGGAAATAGGGTTTTTGAGATATATAACAAACAATATTTATGTTTTTAGGGGTTGTTTCAACCCTTAGGCCAAATACTTTTAAAATCCTTTCTTAGTGCGACTCTTTCCCCTGTGCCAAATACGTATACCAAATTTCACGTTCCTAGGCATTAAGGTTTTTGAGATATATAACAAACAATATTTATTGTTTTAGGGGTTGTTTCAACCCTTACAGGCCACATATTTTAAAATCCTTTCTTAGTGCACCTCTAGTGTCTATGAGCGATATGTGTACCAAATTTCAAGTTTCTAGGCTGTACGGTTTTTGAGAAACTCTGATCAGTGAATCAATCAATGAGTGGTATTTGGCTTTTGTAAGGTATAGATAACATGTTATTTCTCACTGTGACATATTTTCATTCGCAACTACAACACAGAAAATATTGCTGGGCCATTTTTATTCGGAAAAGGCAACATGACGTTTATTCATTGCACATGAAATGGTATTCAAATAGAAAATAATATTTTCTGAAAACTGACACTTAAATAGCATTAACAGATACCGCGACGGGAAAAGAGTTCGATTTAAACAAATAAACTCGAATAATAGCCCAGTCAGTGTAGGTTACAACTACCAGTAATTTGCAATACGGCTGATTTTTTTGTTATAAGTACCTTAAACTACGTAGATTAACATAAAAAAAATGTTTACCAGTCTATCGATTTCCCAAAGTCGAAAAAAAAATCGATTATCATGTTTTGTTTCTGGAAAAATTCGATAATGCAGGTATGTATTTTGCAGCACGGGAAATCACTAAAAGGGGGAAATCTCATTCATATATGAAGCGTTGGCTCATTCTAAATTGGCAGAATTTTAATATATCGAATTGAAACTTGACATAGGAGTTAAAATATATATTTTAAACATTTATGTTGAGACTCAGCTTGTTATCTTGAAAATTTCCCGATCTAGAGCCACTTGACTTATCAATGGATTTCTCGATTTTAGGAGTACCGGACCCACCAATTCATTTTAAACAGCTCCAGTTTAGAAAATGTTCAAAATATAAACCTGAAAGTTTTTTTACAAATTAAATATATAGATTCAAACAAGATTAAGGAGTATAAACCTTTTTTATTATTTACTTTTGAAAGCACAAGTAACTTAAGAAAGTATAATTTTAGACCTTTTTAGACTTTTCATCAAAACGCTTGAGTTAATCGGCTGCAGATTAGTCAATTTTTTAAATATAGTTTTTAGAATAAGTATAGCAAAAAACAACTGTGTTTGTAACTTCTGTACCAATTTTTAAATCGATATGTTCAAAAATGTCGAAAATGGAGTCGTTGAATCCAAAAGTGTTATAGTTAAAACGAGATAGGTAAAACAGAAGACTATTTTCAAACGCCTCGTTTTTAAAAATAACATGAAAAAATCGTTCATACTTACTAAGAATATTAAATACTGGTGTACTCATCTTGTAAAACAAATTTAATAAAATGTTTAGTTTCAATCCTAGTATTATAAACCCATAAAATATATAGATAAATATTTATTTAATCATGGTCTTTGTGTTATGTTGTAGGCCTATTATATCAAAAATAATAAAATTGTAGATAATTATTACCGCTAATATGAAACAAATAGATCCGGTTATCCTACTTTGATGAGAACTGCTCTAGGGTTTCATTAACAATCTCACAAACAGCCGCCAAGTAATTGCCTACGTTATCCAATTCCGCCGTACGGGTAGTGTTTTGATTCAGCGTAAATTGCGTGTAGGCTGACCAAAAGCGATCAATACAAAATAATGATGAACACTGTAGACTTCTGCAGCAAGTCTTGCAGCCAGCGAAAAGAAGCCTTCACAATACATCAGTCTTTGAGAAGAAATCTTGGTGGGTTCCCTGATAGAATACAAACTGATCTATAGTCTGTCCACTCGGCCGTGATACCTGACTTCTCGAAACTCAATCCCCCCTCCCTACCCGCTCGCCGGGCCTGCCGGTGGCAAACTAGTGGAGGGGGCGTTGAGTTCCGAAAAGTCAGGTATCACGGCCGAGCGGACAGACTATACACCTTTAAATAGTGTAGAAAAAAAGACAAGAGTGGTTTATTGCGTCAAAATGTATGACTTCCAAAAGAAAGTCATGTACACCTATAGTCTGTCCGCTCGGCCGTGATACCTGACTTCTCGAAGCTCAAAGCCCCCTCCACTAGTTTGCCACCGGCAGGGGTAGTTAGGGATCATTGAGTTTCGAGAAGTCAGGTATCACGGCCGAGCGGACGGACTATAAACTGCTTCATAAAAATGTCCGTGGAAAACTTTATACATCTGAGAGAACGGATTGAAGTTGAGGTTACAGGATTAGAGCTATGTGTTAGGGCGAGTACGGCAGTATATGGGCCGACGAATAAAGCAGTGCGATGTCGCCAATGTAGGTTACATCGAACATTTAATATAATGTGAAAGGTTTCTACCCCTGTAGTACTGTTTGAATAATGTTTTAATGCACAATCATATTGATTTGTATTGTGCTTAATAACAATGATGAAATTCTAAGAAATCGTTACTACTCCTTTTGCCAACCCATTCAAATAAATAACGAAATATATCTGAAAATACAAAACTACAGTTAGTGTAGTTATTGCTGTTGCTCTTTTGATAAGACTTTAGCATTTGATACTTTTTTCAGCATTATTGAAGCGTATTATCAGTAAAATTTTGAAATGGTTAGAGCCATATTTGAATTTGTATTGCAATTTAGAGCAATGGATTTTTTTTATTTAAAACTATTAAAATTCCAAAAATGTTGGTTTTAGGCTAATTTTGG
>JAGFPH010010087.1:25660-42477 GCA_018207615.1 Philaenus spumarius
CTATGGCCCTAGAGGAAGCTACATACCAAATTTCATTCCAATCCATTAGGTAGTTTTGAAGAAATCGTTTTTTAACAAATTTGATCCCCCCAAACCCAACTAAAATTTCTAATTTTTTCAAACCCTTACTTAGTGAGCACCTATGGCCCTAGAAGAAGCTACAAACCAAATTTCATTCCAATCCATTTAGTAGTTTTGAAGAAATCGTTTTTTAACAACTTTGATCCCCCCAAACCCCCCTAAAATTTCGAATTTTTTCAAACCCTTTCTTAGTGAGCACCTATGGCCCTAGAGGAAGCTACATACCAAATTTCATTCCAATCCGTTCTGTAGTTTTTGAGAAATCGTGATGAGTGAGTCAGTGAGTCAGTGAGTCAGTGGGTTTTGGCTTTTATATATATAGATAAATATAAAAAATTGAAGTTCAGATCCTAGCGTAGGAAATACGAACGTGTTAACAATCATAGCCTCACTGTTATATAGGACGGAACGAATTTTTAATGACGAAGTTTGAACGGGATTATACTTTTTTATTTTTGTAAAAACAATTTAAACTGTGTTGTTCCTAAATGTTTAGAAATTGTTTCCGTTCAAAAGTTAAAAATCCAATCAAATTCTGACACAATAGGATTGCCTGTGCGTGTTTTTCTGATGAGCATATTGCAATATAATGGATTTTGACAGAAATTGTTTCCATTTAGAGAAATGTAATTTCCGTAGTGGAAATAACGAACAATCGAATAGATTTGTTAACCACTGTAATTAAAACGTAAAAAAAATACCGTATCGTTCATGTAATATTTAGTAAATATCGACAACTGCTAAAGGGAACGTCGTGGTGTAAAATCGTGTTAGTGACATAACACTTGTTTGGCTAGGAAATGGTGTATAGGGTTTTACTAGTAATTGATATATTATACGATGGCGAAGCCACACTTTCTTGTACTCAACTTATACAATAGAATTACTTATTAATACAAATTTAAAATTTTTGAAATATTTTTATTAGTCGATATAATTCTCTTTTAGAATTACCAAGAGCTAAGTAGACAAAGAGATATTAAGCCCACAATTGTGTATACATTTTTTTATTTGTCTAAACATGTTTACTACTTAAGGGGTTCGGTACCTCCTATCTTCGTAATGTTAACTTAATGTTCATTTTCTCAGTAACCATAGCAACTACTGTATGTAGGTGAATTTGTTCTGAGTGGTTATTAGTAACCTTAGTAACACTATAACAGAGGGATTTTTTAATACGGTAATTTTTTGAATTGTTTTCTGTAAGACCAAAAAGTTTAAAAAAATAGGCCAATAAAACTTTTTATAAAATTTGTATTAGCTTGAATAGGACAAAAATCCTGACTGTTGTATGCCATAAAAACTAGTAAAAATTTGAAGTCTCTAGCTTGAGTAGTTTTTTTTTTTAAAGGTACATTATATAAGAAAAAACAATACTTTCAGTAAAATGCGTTTAAACTTAAGTGACATAGTTTATTATTATTTTGTCCTAAATCCTTGCAAGAGAAACTAGATTATTACACTAACCTCAAAACTTTGACCCTTAGCACTAGACAATTAAAATTTGTACAACTTATTTTATGGCCCTATGTGAACACATAGTAGTATAATCATTATCCTTAACTATTATTAAATTTTTAAATTATATAAAATGTAATTTTCCTGTTTTTTTTTAGTAAATGTATATATACATATATAAATACTTTAGTAAAATGATGCAAAACAGCCCCAGCCGGAGACCAGATATCTAGTCATATCCCATCAGCTTAGAAGCGAGCCAACCACCGTTTGCTTTACTTCCGCCCTCTTACCCTCAAACCACAGATACGATTAGATAGCTGGTCTCCCTAGCCTAGATTCGAACCCTTCATCTTCTGATCAGGAAGCCGCTACGTTATCCACTAGACTAAGGCTCGATTAAAGAAAACTGACAAATTAACAAAACTTCAGTTAATTTACTATCGGTATGAATATTACGTGTAAAGTAAAAGATAGTTTATCAGCACCATCTAGGAGTGTTATAGGAAGTTTGCTTGGTTGCTCTTAAGTTTGAATCTGTATAATTTGTATACGTGATATAATCTGTATAATAATTACTTAGCTCGGTTCTTACTAAGTTAGTCTGTATTCGTGAGAGGTTTCGTGAGAGGTTTATAAGTGATAATAGTCTTTAAGTGAAAGAATTAATAAGGACTTTCCCATTCCTAATTCAATCACAAATAATGTATTACAAGAACACAAAACAAAACACTTCAATATTCAATTCACTACCGTATTCCGAAATTACTATCTTAAAAGTCGGTGTAAACTTTAATTCAAAATATTTTTTCTTAGCTTAATATACTTCAAACCTACAAGTATTATATATCACTTCGTTCAGAAAAACCTAAATGTTAAGATAAAAAATATAAAAGAAAAATCGGAAAAAAATAATTATTGATGGTCCTCTTACCCTTAAAATTTATAACTTTATGACTCATTTGAAAAACTTAAAAGTATTTGCAATTAATTACGTATCCCAAACATATCTGACATTTCAATTACTATCACAGTCTTTCAAAATTAAAAGTTGGTTTTAATAACAATCTAGTAAGAGTTTTTACTCGTGATAACGCTACATATGATAAACCAACTGAAAACTCATAATCACCTGAGTCGATTGTAGCGTTATTAAAAGTTATTTATTCTGTTCGATGAATCCTTATATCACATTCAAACATTAATGGAAATTGTTTATTGGAACAATTTGCTCCTTACGTTTTAAATTATGACGTTACTGGTATTATTGGAATTAAATTACCGTAAATACCAGGATCAGTATATCAAAATGTACAAGAAGGTATAACAAATTTACAAAATCTTTAAAGGAATTTAACCCTTTTTCTCCCGACGTCCGATTTTTCGGACGTTGTTAGTATGTGAGTACCAACGTCCGAATTTTCCGAATTTTGTCTACCAGATGGAATTTAAAGGACCAATGAAGGATACGAAAAATCAGATGGAGTAAGTTAAAACATATTTTTACTTTTCGTTTGTGTCCTACCTAAAGGAGAGATATTACACAAATCAATTATTCAAAAACTTTAAAGATAAACAGCTACTGTAGTCTAGCTAAAGAACTATTCTAGATGTATTATTCTTAACATTAAAAATAATAAAATATGGAACTAAAGTGTCATTACAGTGTTTCTCACTGTTAAAGTGTCATGTACTGTTCTTGCTGTTCGTGTAACCATTTATCAACAAATTGTGTCGTGGGACATATTATACTGCTCTTGACACAGTACAATTGATTGCCCAGTTGACGCAATAAAAGAAGAATGACTTCTGAGTCTACTGTCACGTCATGTACGACATTTTATATTTCTTATATCAGTAATAAACAAGGAAAAGTAGTAAACATTAATAAAAGAGGCAAGATAAAACACGCACCTCTCTACCATATCATATAAATTAATTTTTTTCTTGGATATATTTGAATGTATGACATCTATCTGCGACTAAAAGTCGGGGACTTTTTATACTTGTTGGGGCCTTAAACGTTGACATTATTTTTCATTTTGAAATTGGGGATTTTGTTGAACATTTTCCAACTGTAAAATTTTTAAAATAAATCTCATTGCTAGGTTTTTTCAAAATTATTTGCAATCGGGTGTACTTTCTAAACGGTTTGAGTGGGGAAAAGGGAAATAATTAAACAAGTTTTTTACAGGTAGCTTGTGTATTAAAAATATTCCATGTTAAAAACAATTACTTTTCCTTAACTTTGTGTAAGTTTTTCAACTAAATAAATTATTATAAACAGTCGTATTGTAAATCTTGGTATTATGTCTTTGCTAGTACACCCCAGTGAAACATCACAGGTGGATTAATTAGATACATATCAGTCGTACATCATTTATACAAAATACTATTTAAAACAACAGGACTTTATCTAAGCCTACCTAACTATGCTAACGGGGATTTTTAACTCGGTAAATGTGTACAATTATATGGGTTATAAAATTGTAGGCCTATTTGTAAAAATTTTGTATTTACGTACATTATTTTAAATTTAGAGAATGATCAAAATATTATCTTTTAATTTCTTTTTATTTCATATTGATCGATCTAATGACTTAGAAGTTATTAATATTATAGTGAAGAAATTAATAATGGAATATGTTTATATGTTATACGAAGATGTGCGAATGTTTTCGAATAGGTATTTCTTCTTTAAATTTGTATAAACGAATATTTTGATGATATAAGGTTGTAGCTATATACAGTGTATAACCACAAAGCAAATATTATAATGTATTATAGCATACATTAGTTCTATAACTCATATTTAAAAAAAAATCTACTTCATAAGAAATTATAACGATTGAAGTTGTAAACATAACAACAAAATATAATATACACTGATTTTGTTTAAGTATTACAGATGATGGGTGAAATCAGCTGTTATATTATGTTAATCATGTACTTACGTGCGTACGGACGTACATTCGCTTTTATAGGATTTGATTTACAACATTAGTTTTCTGTTTATCTTTAACTAGCAGCGTATGCATAGCGGAAACAAATACTGCGGGTTGAAAAACTATTTTAACTGTAACTCCTGTTATTTTCTAACTACCCTTCCCTTCTCATCCCAACCCCTCTGTCTCCTCTTGTTCCTATCCATTTCCTCATGTTTGCTCCGGTCTCTTTCCGTTTAAATAGCATACGATCTCCTTCTGGCTGCTAATGCCTCCGCCTATCTCTTGCCTGTTCTTTCCATCTTTTTTCGTCAACACTATTACCCCTATCTCCTCCAGTCTCCACCTTCTTCCTTCTGTAACCGTCCTTCAGTCTCTTTTTTGTCTCCTCTCGTCTCTTCATGACTCCTCCTCCGTCGCCTCGTTTTTTCTGTCACTTGCTATCTTCTTCTGCCTCCTCTGTATCATCTTGACTCGTCTCGTGTCCTCTTAGTTCCTCCTGCTTCCTCCAGTTTCATCCCGTCTAGTTCTGTTTCCTCCTGCATCCTTGGGTCATGTATTTCCCTTCTTATCCTGTATTTCCGTCGTCTATTTCTAGTCCTGTTTCCTCCCACTTCTTCATATCTACTGCTGTTTCCTTTGTCTCCTTCTGTCTTATATCGTCTCCTTCTGATTCCATCTGTTCCTTCGCGTCTCCTGCAATCACTTTCTAACAGTTTTATTTCCTGACCCCCAGCCCCGTTGTCTCATAGTGTTTCGTCCTGTTTTCTCAAAGCATTTTTGTCCTACTACCGTCTTCTTCGTCAACTATTACCAAACTTGAAATCAAAGCACGAATATAAACAGCACGTTTTAGGGTTTTACACGTCATGTAAGTAAAAGATTCAAAGTTCTCAGCCAAATTTAAAAAATGGTGGAAGCTATCAATAAAAAAAAAGACACAAACAATGAGGCCTATTTTATCATGCTAAGAAACTAAACTAGATTTGAACCTGTATATTTTAGGGTTTTCTTTTATTTCAGGCTAAATTGTATCCTCACAGTATGTAAATTGGGGTTATTAATTGTGTTTTATTTCTTTGGCACCCAGACATAATTAGACGTCGATAACTTATTCCCAGATTATTGATATACATTTAAGTGACGTTAAGTGTGAATATTTCAATAAATGATGATGAAACATAAGTTTCGTAAAGGTTCATAAGTAACGCAGAACGATACACACACACGTCGTATGCAAGACAATTGTAGTTTTATTTATTTATAGTTTGATTTTTTCTTTATTTACTAAAAATAATAATATTTTTTAAAAATAAATTAAAAAAGGTTTCCTTACTAAAATAAATAGCTGAAAACGGTATAAATACAAACGTTTTTGAATAAAATTGTTTTTAAACCCTTTAATGCGTTTAGATTTTAAAAGTATTAAAATGTATAATATCCACATAAAAATAAAACAACCCCACTTTTATATCCATGCACTATATATTTACCTAAAAAATGCTTGGTGATTAGTAGTAGAGTATGGTTTCTGTTAGTTTATTTTATTTTAAAACTTTTTGAAAACGGCGATTAAACATTACATTTTTTTTACATGATCAAAATTTACACATAGGCCTTAAGTAAAAATAGTAAAAAATAAGTGAAAAGTGTGTAACATTTATCAAATTAAATTAGTTGGGAAACATTGAAATTTACAAAATATTTATAAAATATACATAGTTAAGTAATAGTTTTAAAATCACTGTTTGCAAATAGTTAAGTAATAGTTTTAAAATCACTGTAGTGAAATATAATTTTTAAAACGAAGTACTGTAACTAAATTACTATCGGAGATTCATTAGTAGAGGCTATAATTTCCAATCTTCCCACGCGAAACATAGTTAATATAATTTCCACCTGAGGCTCTAATTGGTAGAAAATAAATTGAATTACTACACGAACTAGTTTATTTTACTGATCTATCTAGATTTACAAACTTTAAGAAGTAACCAATATTGCAAGTACGTATTGGATATGTTTAAAAGTTTGTGTAATAAACTTAAACTTTAGGAAACTGTGTCAGATATGATATTACATCTCGTGCTAGAAGTGGTCACTCATTGTTATAAAGTATTAAGATGCAAAATAAGCTATACACACAGAATTGTTAACATTTTTGAAAATATATCCACCAACTTACAACGAAGTAAATAAAGTTTTACTTAAAAAAAAAAAGTATCTACGAAAGTAAAAATATTACTTAATCAAGCTATTTGTGGTTTTTAAAACGATGCAGTTGTATAAACGAATTAAGATAAACTAACCTAACTTAACCTTAAACAAATTAAACTTTAGGCATCATCAGGATTCCTAACGGCGAAACTTATGTTGCTCAGTTAAATAAATTATTATTGTGAAATTTTACTTTTTAGTTATTTCGATCAATATTATTTAGTTTCAACAAGTGCTGACTGTTTTTACCTTAAATTGAATTAAATTAATCAATTAACCTAGTCTCACACAACACAAACTGACCTTTCCTAGGCTAACCTAACATAACCTAAACTAACATAAACTATCCTAACTTAAAACTAACCTAACCTAATCTAATAAAAACTAGACCTTTCCTAACTTAACTTCAAATAAAAAAAAACTTGTATGAAGGTTTTACGCAATAATACAAACTTGCTTAATGTATCCTAACCTAACACAAACAAACATTAACTTACCTAGTTTACTCTAACACAAACTAATCTTACATAATATGAAACATTATAACCTAACATAACCTAGACCAACTTACAAATCAACGTAGAGAGTAAAATTTTACTTCCATTCAATGTATAGACATTTATTTCGTTTTCTAATAAATCAACCGTAAGTGTAATATTACGAAAATCGAAATCTTACCTAAAACACTACTTTTGACCTGAAAAACAGCAACTAAAAGCCTAACATAAACTAACCTAACCTAATTTAAAACTAACCTTTCCTAGAATTACTTAACACAAACTAACCTAATCTTATATAAACTAAAGTATCACAGTGAAAACTTCCAAATAAGTACATTATTGAAAAGTTTTGTTATGTTTTATAACAGTTGGTTTGCAGATAGCTAAATTATGATCAACAATTATCAAGTTGGCATTGTTCGGTAAACATTTTAGCTCTGAGAATACCACAGTTCATACAAAGTAAATACAAATAATGTAAGTTTATAGTCCCGCCTTCTTGGAACTGGAGGAAGTAAGTAACAACAGTTAGTTTGCATATAGCTAAACTATGATCAACAATTATCAAATTGGAATCGTTCGGTAAACATTTTAGTTCTGAGAATACCACAGTTCATACAAAGTAAATACAAATAATGTAAGTTTATAGTCCCGCCTTTGTACCATCCTCAAAGGGAACAAACAAAACGGAAAGCGTACTGAGTCAAAAATGGGATGGTACATACATAAGGGAGAAACAAAGATGATAAATCCTTCTAAAGATAAAAAAAACTGTAGCCTTACCTCATTTTGGAAAGGTTTTCGAGAAACACCAGAATTAGCTATTCACAGGAAATGCCAAACAAATACAATTCACTTAATAAACAATTTGTTTATTAAAATATTATTTTAAATTGAAAATACAAAAGATTATACGCCCTTAAATAATAAAATTTTAAATTGACATGCCCTTAAGTACAATTGATTTTCAAAGAAAATGTTTACAAAATATATATATTAATTAATTAAGTTCAAAAAGAAAAACCCTCCCCAAAATAAAATTTGAAAAACCCTCCCTGTTTACAATAAAAAAATACAAAATTACGAACTAGTAGTGTTTATAAATTTACAAAATTGAATACATTCACTATGGATTTGATAATAATTTTATATCTATGGCCAAACTTAATACTAGGTAAAAATTAATTAATAATTAAAAAAAATATGAGACGTCTCTCTATTAAAAAAAAGGTAATTAAATTTTCTAATATAGAGCCCTTAGGGCTAAGGTCCAAAATATGCTATAGCTGCACCACCCAATTATTATTATATAAAAAAAATATTACTGTAGCCTTTTTCAACTATGTAAGCCTTTATTATTTAGATATCATATTTTAAGTAACAGACAGTTCAAAAATTCTAGCAACACTCAGAAAGTTTTCATTATAGCTGTTTTTTTTATTGTTGTTGTTCCGAAGATGGAAGTCAAAACTTGTAGTAGGATAAACCCATGTAATACTTAAACCAGTGATGTTCACTATAAGAAAAAAAAACACATGTTTTAGTACATGGCTAAAAACATGTATAAAGTTGCATAAGAATTTCATGTATGAAACTGTAAATTAACCTCGTGTATAGAACTGTATATATTTTCCTGTATGAAACTGTAATTTAGCCTCGTGTATAGAACTGTATTCTAATTTATAGGCTTACAAAGAAATATTTAAAACAGAGCTTTTAATACACACTATTACACCTTTATAAGGCTTAAAAAGGCTTCTAAAGCTTACAATGCAAATAGTTTAAGGCTTGTGGCTACGTAAAGTAAAACAGATAGGCTATGTAAAATATAGGCTAATAAAAAAAATGAAGTTAAGTTATGACATAATTTACTCTGCAAGTGTAGATAAATATTACAATTAAATTCACACAATACATATTATTATAGCTAACTCAGGGTGTAATTTAGGTTTGAACTTTACCTGGTAGAAGATAGATGGATAACTTAGTCGGTAGACATGTTTTGTAACGAAATAGGCCTTAGGCAAGGTCAGACAATTTGGCTAGAAACGCCGTAAAACACGTCACAAGAATATTTTAAACAACTCGCTAACGCATGTTAAATGAAACTAGCTTACTGATGCTTAATTATTACCAAGACGGTATTACATATAAATAGCTTCGGTTTGGTCCAAAGTAGATCGTGTTGTCGCTTTCACATTACATAGTCAGGCCACTGCAGAAAGATGAATAAATAAGAACGGCTTGCCTAGTACGCTTCCAACAGCTAACAGCTGTTTGCGAGTGGCAGACTGGTTCTACTTACAATGTTGCCAACTGAATTGGCCTTGGCGCGCGAATTCAAAAATTACTTGGATATACGTTTCTACAAACGCTACACCTTCTTGGAACTGGAGGAAGTAAGTAACAACAGTTAGTTTGCATATAGCTAAACTATGATCTACAATTATCAAGTTGGAATCGTTCGGTAAATATTTTAGTTCTGAGAATACCACAGTTCATACATAGTAAATACAAATAATGCAAGTTTATAGTCCCGCCTTCTTGAAACTGGAGGAAGTAAGTAACAAAATTCGTTTCAAAATATTTGCTTTTAAAATAGTGTTACACTTAACCAACTATGAAATTTCGAATTAATTTCGAAACTTGGCTTTTGGTTGAGTTTGGAAGTTAGAACAAATTATTTCTCCTAGATTCTTCTAGTGCGAAAGAGTGTCTAAACTTATTAGTTTGATCGATGTACTTACTTTACAGAGATGTTTCAATGGCCTGCAATTTAGTGTTATTATGATAGTATAAGTATAATGAAAGTTTGCAAATATAATTTTAATACACTTTTTATTTTATGGTACTTTTGTCTAAACCAACCTGTCTACAGCCTAGTTCACACTTCTTACAAACAAGAAACACAAACTGTTTGCAAACAATTGACAAACAGTTTGTTGTTTCTTGTTTCATGTTTGTCTACAGTTTTCAAATTGTTTCGCAACTGTTTGCAAACTGTTCCGAAACAAATGTTTGTCATTGTTTTCTAGGCAGTGTTTCTCAAGATTTTGACTGAAGAAGACGTTGTTCTAGCTTGTGCTAGTTTATATTTAATTCTAGACAATGAGGTTAGCTTACCTAGGAGAAAGCGATGGTGGACTCGCAGATTTCTTGAAGAAGGTCCGTATTACGTATGACCAGTTTCCGGAGAAAGCGGAAATGCATCGTGGGTGCGCGCATCTAAAAGTGCGTAATTTTTGTGATACCTTTAAAAATGAATGAAATCCGCGAAAATCGGTATTTGGGGGTTTTTTGGGGGCGTTGAGCTCATTTCCGACCTTGCGAAATGCCCCCAGTGCACCAGGGGGGGACCAAATTTGTACAGTTGTGACAAAGACTTGAAAATTTCCTCTCGGGGGTTTGAAATTTACAAATTTCCCCCCATCGCTCCCAAAGTCGCTCCGGTGCACCGGGAGCATTACGCATATTCAGAAATGAGATCAGCGCCCCCAAAAACCCCCGAGTACAGATTTTCACAGCATTTCATCCATTTTTAGATGTATAAAAAAAATTATGAACTTTATGCACTCGCGATACATTTCCGCTTTCTCCCGAAACTGGTCGTATGTAGACTTTGTTCCTGGTATTTTTCTGAATAGGATGCAGAAAACTGTATCCAAATTGGAGTTGTAGGCATACATTTATTTATTTTTCAACTCTTTGCCTGGTCTACATGTTTGCGTGTTTTCCATTTGGTTTGAGAAACAGAAAACATTGTTTTTTGTTTGCTAAAACAAGTTAAAATGTTTGTTATTTGTTTGCAAACTGTTCGCAAACATTTTTAAAACAACCAGCAAACATCCGGCAAACATCCGGCAAACAAATGAGAAACACGAAAACAACTGGCAAACTGTTTGCAAACAATGTTTCCGCAAACATTTTGAAAACATCCGGGCAAACATCCGGCAAACAAATGAGAAACACGAAAACAACTGGCAAACTGTTTGCAAACAATGTTTCCGCAAACATTTTTGAAAGTGTGGACTAGGTTTAAGAAATAAACCCATTGCATTGCTCAAAGGATAACAGATATATTGACAAAAAAAAAGAAAATGTATCTCTTGGTAGTTGTCAAAAATACCCTGAATAACTCTAGAAACAAAATATTTTAATGTTATTATGAGCTAAAATAATAAGTTATTTGCATAATTTTCCAAACAAAAACGTTAAATTAAAAAAGTTCTTATATTCATAGGTCCGGGAATGCTTCGTTAGAGAGTTACAGCTGGCGAAATATTTCACCCGTGTTTCAGATTACTCACAGAAACGAATCCCTATTGAAATATGTAGAGCGATAGTTAAGGTGTAAAATTAAATAACATTTACGTAAAATGAGCAGATAATCTTAATTAAATAGACCCCAGTTCTGTAACTGCAGTAATTGTTGCGATATTTGACCCAAAACGCAAAATTCGGTCTCAAAAATCATGATTTACAGGGGTCCTATATTTTATTAAATTTATCTGCTCGTCTTACGTAAGTTAAATTAAATTTTACCCCTTAATTAACGCCCGACATATTTCAATAGGGATTCGTTTCTGTGAGTAATCTGAAACACGGGTGAAATCTTTCGCCAGCTGTAACTCTCTAAGGAAGCATTTCCGGACCTATGAATATATGAACATTTTCATTATTTCTTACTAATCAGCTCAGAAAGTGCTCGGAACATTATGCAAATAACTTATTATTTTAGCTCAAAATAACATTAAAATATTTTGTTTCTAGAGTAATTCTGGACATTGTTGACAACTACCAAGAAATCCATTTTTCCTTTTTTTTGTCAATATCTCCGTTATCCTTTGAGCTACAGATAACATTTAAAAAAACCATAGTGTTTGTCATTAAAAAAGTAAACTCTTTTGTCTCTTGTAATGTTTTTGTAAAGTTAGCGGTTTTTTAGACGTTTGACATTAAAAATTATAAATGGCCGCCATTTTGAAAATATTTAAAATAATTTTCTAATTTTACGTACAGTGATAAAAGGTTACGCAACAAATAGGTGTACAAAGTTTGAGCTCAATATCTTTTTACTTCCAAAAATATTAAGTATTTTTTTTAAAACACATACAGACAGACGAAAAAATAAGCAACATAGACCCATGTTTATTTTGTGAAATATGTTTGTCTGAATACCAGGAACACATCCACGAAAGGGGTCCAGAGAGTTCGGGGACACTCTGTATAAATACTTAATTCATCATAATATAAAAATAACTATATACATATATTTTTGTTTAAGGCAAAATTACAACTATAATATATAAAAATACGCTAGGGTGTGTTTGTATAGTTACCATTACACATGCCTAGTCAAATTACGTCAATTACAATTTAAAGTAACTTTCCACAAATCTACTTATAGTAACAATACTAATGTCGGAGTTTCATTATGATTGGTTCTAATTTCCAGTCTTCTTCCACAAAACATATTTATCAAAGAAACCTGATTGCTTGAACTTAGCATTAATTAACACACGACCTAGTTCGATTTATTGATCTGTCTAGATTAACAAACTTATAGAAGAAACCCACTTCAATAGTTCAAGTTGGTGTTTTTAAGTCTGTACATTAAATTATAACTTCAGCAAACTGATTCACACATGATATTACTCACGTTGTGCAGCACTACAACGCATTTTCTCCTAACTCTCTCAAAAGGTGCGGTGCGTTCATTTGACACTCGAATCTCCAAACACAAACAAAGCAGTTCCAAACCAAAACTTCCTTCTTGGATGGGGGATGGAGGTCTACTATAACTTATAACCCTTATGGAGCTGCGGGGTCGGGTTGCGGTATATGCAAATGTAAGTGCACGAACGAACAAACAACGCTTACAGTAATTATACAGGATGATGTTTTTAAAACTTACCTCCCATTTTATTTAAAAATCGGAACGATATATACAATTTACTATCTTTAGCAGTTATTCAGCGTCAAAGGTGTCAGGGATATATTGGTAATCATAAATATTCCGATGACTTATATAATCTATATATATATATATATATATAAGCGAAATACCACTCACTCACTGACTGACTCACTCATCACGATTTCTCAAAAACTAACGAACGGATTGAAATGAAATTTGGTATGTCGCTTCCTCTAGGGCCATAGGTGCTCACTAAGAAAGGGTTTGAAAAAAATCGAAATTTTAGGGGGGGTTTGGGGGGATCTAAGTTATTAAATCACGATTTCTTCAAAACTACCAAACGGATTGGAATTAAATTTCTTATGTAGCTTTCTCTAGGGCCAAAGGTGCTCACTAAGAAAGGGTTTGAAAAAATTCGAAATTTTATGGGGTGTTTGGGGGGATCAAAATTAAAAAATCACGATTTCTTCAAAACTACCAAAACGGATTGGAATGAAATTTCTTATGTAGCTTCCTCTAGGGCCAAAGGTGCTCACTAAGAAAGGGTTTAAAAAAATTCGAAATTTTATGGGGGGTTTGGGGGGATCAAAATTATTAAATCACGATTTCTTCAAAACTACCAAAACGGATTGGAATGAAATTTCTTTTGTAGCTTCCTCTAGGGCCATAGGTGCTTACTCAGAAAGGGTTTGAAAAAATTTAAAATTTTAGGGATCAAATTTATTAAATCACGATTTCTTCAAAACTACCAAAACGGATTGGAATGAAATTTCTTATGTAGCTTCCTCTAGGCCCATAGGTGCTTACTCAGAAAGGGTTTGAAAAAATTTAAAATTTTAGGGGGTTTTTGGGGATCAAATTTATTAAATCACGATTTCTTCAAAACTACCGAACGGATTGGAATGAAATTTGGTATCTAGCTTCCTCTAGGGCCATAAGTGTTTACTAAAAAAGAGTTTAAAAAAATTGGAAATTTTAGGGGGTTTGGGGTGTATTAATTAGTAAATCACGATTTCTCCAAAATTACCGAGCAGATTTGAATGAAATTTGGTATGTAGCTTCCTCTAGGGCCATTGGTGCTCACTAAGAAAGGGTATGAAAAATTTCGAAATTTTAGGAAGGGATTGGGGGGATCAAAGTTACTAAAATCATAATTTCAGATCTTTTATTATTATGACAATAGTGGTTTTATTATTTAATATCTATATATATATATATATATATATATATATATAAAAGCCAAATACCACTCACTGACTGAACACTTAAAAAGAATACAACTACGTTAAAAAGTCTGAAAATACCAACCACCACGGGCAACGCCGTACGGGTCAGCTAGTAATGTTATAAGTACAACAAACATAAGCAGATAAAATCAAATCGGCCAGTAAGAATAGAATAGCCAACACGTGAAGAACTATGGTGTTGAAGAATGAGTTAACGCCATCGGACAAAGTTTGGGATTAATGTGTAAAATTCCAGCCTCTTACCATCTGTGAAAAACCTTTCAGTTTAATTTTAACTTAAGTTATCATAAAATTGAGCCACACCATACAAAAATATCATCAAAGGGATCCAATAGGAATCATAAAAATCAAGAATCTAAATTGAAGTGAAAGTCATAAAACGTATAAAGTCAATCAGTGAAGCGCGTAATAGACAAAGAGAGTAAATTATGTAAGTAGAATTAACTTAATTTGTGGTAAATCCGATATCGAGTTGTAAAGATTGATATAAATAATTAAACGAAATCATAAACCAAGAAAATCTATTTATAATATTACATCTTTGAAGTTTGGGAAAAGCGCTTAGGTCAGAAATTGTTAACGAATTGTTACTGTCGAAAAAATTATATACTTTTTGTGACTTCAATGGTAAATAAGTCGAAGTTATAAAAATAAAAATTTTCGTGGTTTTAAAACAACAAAAAATATATATACATAAATATCTTGCAAAACATCCCAAGCCCGAGATCAGATAACTAGTCATGTCCCGTTAGCTTGAAAGCGAGCCAACCACAGTTTGTTTTACTTCCAACCTATTACCCTCAAACCACAGATATGAAAAGGTAAATGGTATAGCCGAGATTCGAACCCGGTATCTTCTGATCAGGAAGATCCCACGCTATACACTCAGCTATAGCTTGCCGAGAAGAACTGAGAACAAAACAACACTTTAGGGACTTGCTACCATATTGCCTATGTCTCCCCTTCTCCTCTCTCATATAATATATACTGCAATTCAAGCCGTGAGTTTGTCAAAACTTCTGAATCGTTAACAATTTCTGACTTTAAGCCATTTTGTCCTAACTTGAAAGATATAAGATAAGTTAAATATTTGTCTGTTTTGCCAAGAGGGTTTTTAAACACCTAATCAGCAATTTAAATCAGTTGCCGATCAAACTCATTAATAACCTATTCAATATAGTAAATAATGCAATACTGTACATTATAGTTTATTAAGGCTTTAGGAAAGATATAAAGAAAATTCGAATGGTTATTAAGGTATCTATCTGTAACAGGATCCTTGAAGGATAGGCAAAGCGTTTATAAAAGTCATCATTTTAATCCTCTTGAACTCGAATTTATACTGTCAAATAAATATGATTAGTCAAAATATATTAGAAAGTATTAGGGATTAGAATGTTTCAATATGTACTAGTTATAAATAAAGATTTATATTATAAACATATTTCATAAATTAAATATTAGGAGAGCTGAATATAAGATAATTTGCAAATTGTTTTAGTAGAATTATTAAAATCATTAAAATAGATCAAAGCTTTATATGGGAGTATACATGTATTTCATTGTGTTTTAATTTTGGAAAGAATTTCACGAGGTATGGATGTTATACGAATTGTGGTCTACAGCTTCCTTTGGTAATTTTTCCTTTTAAGTTAGGGTTAAATCAATACATTCAAATACTTAAGATTGAATAACATATATTTGTTCCAAGTAAATTATTGAAATTGTGATGCATTGTTGTTGAAACAGGTTTAAGACATTTTTACAGAATATAAATATTTTAATCGAATTCTTTAATCATCTCTCTACTTATTTCTACCTATTTCTTTCGAGTCACCGCGCAAGAAAAGCTAAAATGTCATTAAAAAATCGGATCTGGTGGAATCTCCTAAAGTTTAGAACTTTCTCATAATCAAATATATTTAACGTACATTGCCATCTTTAAGGGAAGTCAAAGGTTTAAAAATAAAAAATGTGTTTTGTGTAATTCTAAAGATTGGACTTTTCTAAATATTTTGGTACATAAAACATAGCTTTTTAACATTAAGAACATGATTTTTGCACTTTTAATAACTTTTTACTCTCGTCGTTTGTTTGTTTCGTTCATACCTGGTCAGTTTCATTTGTTACAGTACAAAAAATGATGTTGCTAGGCAGTGGTATGTTGTTCAAAGATTGGCCACACTAGTTCGCATTAGTTTTGTTTCAAAAAATGTTCTTCTGCTTCTCTTGCTTTCATTTGTTTGATGTTTATATTTTGATTCTAGTTTTCAAGAGTATTGTGTTTCAATATACTATTTTGTGTAGAATTTGTGTTTGCTGACATTATTTAGTGGAGTAATTGTTATTCAATGATGTTGCTAGGCAGTGATATTTTGTTCAAAGGTTAGTCACACTACCTCACATTAGTTTTGTTTTAGAAAATTATCTTCTGCTTCACTTGTTTTTCTTTAAA
>JAGFPH010010088.1:6313-16998 GCA_018207615.1 Philaenus spumarius
AACTTTATTTTTTACTAGGTCTATTTGACCAGTTTGAAATACTGCTTTACCGCAACACATTTCGGTCATATTTTATAACTTGAAAACTGCCTCTCTTCTTTATAAAAATAAAACATCTCTATCCTATCAATCTTCATTCCCGTGAAAATATCATAGTATAATATAATCTGTTTGCATTTGCTTCACCGCAAAGTGAAAAGGGGTTGGTAAGCGAGGCAAGTCCCGTCATAGTGTCAATTGAAACCACATGTTTTTACAAATACTAACAGTCACTATTTATCATAGAAATAATAACAACACTGAAAATAAATAATAATAATTTAACTACTGTAAATAAATTTGATGTTGTTGTCATTAGAGTTAAAAAAAAGAAGAATCCAGGTGTACTTAAGACCACACAGGAGAAGTGTAAACTTCTACGGCGATATTCTGATAAATATAAAATATATTATGGAAATTATTTTGGTTGCTAAAAATTCCTGCGTACAACAAATTTGCAAAGTTCACAAAATTTGATTATTTTAACACTACGTACCAAGTAAACTATTTTAACACAACTTACAAAATGAGGAAACACAATGTCCATTCCAGAGGTTTTACTAAGTAAACTATTTTAACACAATTTACCGCAACTTACAAAATGAGAAAGCACCATGTCCATTTCAGAGGTATTACCAAGTGAACTATTTTAAAACATCTTACGAAATGAGGAACCACAATGTCCATTTCAGAGGTATTGCTAAGTAAACTATTTTAACACAATTTACCGCAGTTTACTAAATGAGGAAGCACATGTCCATTTCAGAGGTATTACAAAGCAAACTATTTTAAAACAACTTACGAAATGGGGAAACACAATGTCCATTTCAGAGGTATTACTAAGGAAACTATTTTAGCACAATTTAGTACAACTTTCAAAATTATTAAGCACAATGTCCATTTCAGAGGTATTACTAAGTAAACTGTTTTTACACAATTTACTACAGCTTACAAAATGAGGAAGCACAATGTTCATTTCAGAGGTATTAGGCCTACTAAGTAAACTATTTTATCACAATTCACTACAACTTACAACATTAGGAAGCACAATGTCCATTTCAGCGGTATTACCAAGTAAACTATTTTAAAACAACTTACGAAATGAGGAAGCATAATGTCCATTTCAAAGGTACTAACCAAGTAAACTATTTTAACACAACTTACGAAATTCGGAAGCACAATGTCCATTTCAGTTGTATCACCAAGTAAACTATTTCAACACAACTTACGAAACGAGGAAGCGCAATGTTCATTTCAGAGCTATCACCAACTCAACTAAACGTATGAAATGGGGAAACACAATGTCCGTTTCAGAGGTATCACCAACGAAACTAAACTTACGAAATGAGGAAGCACAATGTCAATTTCAGAGGTATTACCAAGTAAACTATTTAACACAACTTACAAGATTAGGAAGCGCAATGGCCATTTCAGAGGTATTACCAAGTAAACTATTATAAAAACAACTTACGAAATGAGAAAGCACAATGTCCATTTTAGATGTATTACCAAGTACACTGTACACTCTGCTATATACACATGTGCACTATATATAGTAGAGCGTGACGGAAACATGCGTGACGGTAAAATCCGATTCATCGCTTGCAAAATTTTTGGACGCAGTGCCCCTATAGAGGTTTACGCATCAATACGTGTTTCTAAAGTATGGCCAGTAAATATAAATACGGGTGCAGTAGAATCGCTAATACTGAGACAGACCTTATAGTAAACACAAAAAGCTGGTACGAAATTTAAATTTCAAATGTAACGGTGCACAGCGTTTAGTACTAACATATCATCTGCCAATGTTTTTTATAACGTAGTACAGCCTACAGTACTAATAATTCGACCACGCAGTTGAACCGCTGACGTGAGTTGAGCCAATGTCCAAAATTAAGTTTATAGGCCAATGTTTTAGGGTTTCAACCAACAATTTGGGAAATAGGTCTATTCAAGGTTCTGAATAGCTGCAAAATGATTCGCATGCCATTCCGCATATTGGGAGCATCTTCAATACACAATGCATTGCGTGTTTCGCACGCCATTCCGCATATTGGGAGTAGCTTCAATACACAAAGCATTGCGTGCTTCGCTCGCCAACCCCCGTCTTGGGAGTATCTTCAATACACAATGCATTGCGTGCTTCGCACGCCAACCCCACGGTAGAATCTACCACATGGCTTTAAACCGGGTACTTCTATGGTATTTTACGTTTTCATCGATTTTTTCAAGCGATATAAGGTCGTGCAAAAAACCAAAATGTACAGAATAACATCCTACATTTATATTTGTAGAAAAAACTCAAAAACAAATTCATTCTCGTAGGAAAAATCTCAAAAAATTTTTACTTCCGGTTAAAAAACGTGCTTCCGATTCTTGGATTTGTTTGGCTAACGAACTCGTCCGAGCGAAGTAGACAACCAACATGTGTATAAAATTTGAACCAAATCGGACTTAGAATGCGGCCGTTAGAGTGCGAACACATATATTCATATATATATATATATTTATATGATTTTTAATGACACCCCAAAACGTGTTCTCGGGACCATGATCGGTGCTCATTTGCTACTCCCGACCTTGGAAATTTTTCCAAATTTTCGCTAATAAGAAACTTGCACGAGGGCACAGAAGTTTCTAAATAAAATAGTTCTATAAAAATTCGAGTCCCGAGTAAAACAGTATTTTACACATCGGTTACAAGTGAATCAGATGTTTCAGACGTATTCGTTTAACGGATCAACACAATGGAGAGCAACCACGATGTTGATGAAATGCTCGTAAAGTTTGTTACATATGTTGCAGAATTGATAGTTTTTGTGACGTTAGAGTTGAAGTGCTTTGCAAACAATTCAAGACCACCATCATAGTGGTATATTTGCTCTTGCTGTATTACAAGGGTCCTGCCTTTAATCAATCGTCAGAATTAAATTGTTGACGTTACTTCTACAGAAACGACAACTTGGTTTTGGGATTGCGACTTTTTTTTAGTAAATTTCCGCGCAAGAGATATGAGCTGTTTGTTGCAGTGATCTTATGGTAAGATTTAAGATCAGGAATAGTAAATGAGTACCAATCATAGTCCCTATTAGGTCGAGGTGTAAACTAGCAAAGCTAGTTTTGTTGCTGCGTTCTGGAGGCTCAGGTGGAAACAAATTCTACAAATATATTTCGTACACGCAGGCAGCTAGCTATTCAGCACCTCCGTGAGTAGACCAATTTCCAAAATAGTTGGTTGAATTCCAAAAACATATAAACTTCATTTTTTAAATCAAAGTTTCAGTTGCGTGAACAAATATTGTTTTGCAATAAGAGAGTTTTAAACCAAATAATCAAGAGTTTTACGAATATATTTTGTATATTCACATACTAGTTGACTTCCGGAGTTCTAATAACCTAAATAATGCTTCTGTTATCAATTCGGTTAATTGGTTGACGCCCTAGAAGTGAAACTTAGAACACACACATACACAACCCCCCCCACACACACACATATAATCTTTTACAAAAGCGAGTGTACATCTTTACTTACGTACGTACGTGAGTAACATATAATATAACAGCTGATTTCACCCATCATCTGTAGTACTTTGACAAAACCCAGCTTAGATAGTACTTTTTAGTTATGTTTACAACTTCAATCATTCTAATTTCTTATGAAGTTGATTTTTTTTAATGAGTTATGAAACTAATGTACTATAATACATTACTTCTAATCAACTCCTATAAAAGCGAGTGTACGAGCGTACGTACGCGAGTAACATATAATATAACAGCTGATTTCACCCATCATCTGTAAACCCAGTGTAGATTATAGTTTGGGGTTATGTTTACAACTTTTTGTTATAATTTCTTGTGAAGTAGATTTTTTTTAAATATGAGTTATAGAACTAATGAATACTACAATATACGTTATAAGATTTGCTTTGAGGTCATAAACTTTGTATAAATAAAACCTTTTATCATCAATATATTCGTTTATACAAATTTAAATTTATACCTATTCATTTAACTTCGGAAACATTCGTACATCCTCGTATACCATATAAACATATATTTGATTATTACTTTCTTCACTATAATATTTATAAATTCTAAATTATTAGATCTATTAATATGAAGTTAAAAGCAATTAAAAGATAACATTTTTATCTTTCAATAAATGTATAATAACATAGCAAATAAAAAATATTAACAAATATGCGTACAGTTTTATAATTCTTATAATTTTACACATTTCCAAATTTAAAAAATCCCCGTCATCATAGTTAGGTAGGCCTAGATAAAGCCTGTTGTTTTTAAATAGTATTTTTTTAAATGATGTATTTCTGATGTGTATCTAACTAATCTGCTTGTGATTTTTCACGGGGACTTACTAGTATATATATATATACATATACAGGGTGATTCAGGGAGAAACGGGAAAACTTTCAGGACGTGTTCTACTAGCGCAAATAAAGAAAACAGTTACTATAAACATGCTTCGTTTTCCAGATATCCGCCTTTCTTTTAATATCCATATCTAGAGAAAGGTTTGACTCATTAGAATCAAACTTGACATGAAGTTTAAGCTAACAATGGTCTACATCAAGAAAAATAATCGATTCTATCCAATGATGCGTTACAAAATGGCGCCTGTTTGAACATTTCAAATTTAAATTACTCAAAAGCCGAAAATTTTAACAAAAAATGTCAAGACATCTTTTTTGTAGCCCTTTTGATTATCTAGGGATAGGGAACAGCAATGCAACATTACGTTGACTAGGTAAGCCAGAACAGCGTAAGTAATTATGAAGTTAAATGTCAAGCCAAGATCGTGAGACCTGTTAATATTTTTATGGGCCTTAAACCCCTACATTAAACAGCTGGAAGGATTCATTTTATGGATTTCCTGTTCTAAAACGCAAACAAATATATTTTCCTTGATATTATCAGGCGACATTATATTCTTTATTAGGGGCCCCAACCACTCTCGCTTCGCTTGCCAATCCTACTGTATTATCTGATATTTTCACTAAAATTAATATTTATTAGGACGGAGGCACTTGGATAGGGTTAGGGTGGTGGGGTGCGGTATCCCAGACTCTGAAGCATACGCGGTAGGGCCAGTTTGTTTTGCGTGAATGCCAAATTTAAAAAAAATATAATAAAGCTTTATAAACCTTAAGGGGGTCACTTTGCTAAAAATTGTAATTTTTTTTTTGTTTTTCTGTTTTGTTTTGTAGTCCAAAATCTCCTTTTTAAAATGGTATATAATTTGTTTGTATTATATTTTACCCTTTGGCTCCCGACGTCCGATTTTTCAAACGTTCAGAAAAAAATCATTAAAATATCAACAATTAATATTTTTGTTAATACTTTATGTCAATCCACTACGAAGGAATAGTTCTTTCCGTTTTACATATGATATAGTATATATTATAGTATGTACTATATATTATATAGTGAGAATAACCCATATGTGCTAATAAAAAATAATTTATTTTGAAATTAAAGCCAGACATTTCAGTTTTATTTATATTTAGAGATGACTTACAGACTGTCTTTAATGTTCTCTCGATTTGTTAGATTTAATCATTTAAATTTCATAAGGTTTATTTTTGAGTTAGTTGTCTATTATTTTTAAATCCAAGAAGAAGTATTGAAATAAACTTGTACGAAGATTGTACATTACTTAAAAAAAAAATTCACCGACAGGTAGAAACTTCCTTGGTAAATATTGGAAAATTATTTGTTCAGTTAGACATAGAAGGAAGGTCAGAGGTAATATATTAATACAACAGCGAAGCCCTTAAGCCAAGCTTCGTGTATTCACTACCCACACGGTAAAAGTCGAGTAATTTTTCAGACCCGCCTGGCTTGAACCTAGCTTTATCGTCGAGCAGCAGAGATGTGGGATGAGTCAAACGAAATTTTAGAAATAATCTCTGTAAAACTATTTTTGTATTAAATGTCTCAGATTTTTATAGAAATAAATTTAGTAAATACACAGTGAAGGGACTGCACACTTTTTATAGAGACGAAATAAAACTAAATCCTACTAATATTATAAAAAACCTGCGACTAAGTTACTTGTGGTCGAATTGAGGATACTACCCCTATATATTAAAAATAGTTTGTATTAATAGCTGTACAGCTAGATAGCTGAAATTTTGCACATATTGTTACATTAAAAAAGGAAAAAAATCATTTGAATTTCAATTACTTGGATCTAATGGTAAAATCAATCAATTTCACAAATTATTTGAGAGAGAACGTATGCCGAGATGTGAAATTAATTGTTAACTTAAGTTGACGGAAGGAGGACTGGATGCGCTTCGAAATATGAAAACATTAATAAATTTGGACGAAACGCACTACGCGGCGGATTTTTGAGCCGGAAAACTCAGATCTTATTTCAGATTGTTGTTTTTTTTTACACAACATACGTTTTATTTTTTAATAATACCTCTTAATCCACGAAACATACTTCAACTCACAAACAAAACATATAACCTACATATATTCTTTTTTTATGGCTTTTTAATTCTGTTATCAGTGATGCGTAGAACATTTGCCATTAATAATACTATACAGAATACAAAACATAAATGATTAAACAAATCTCTATAATCATTATAGAGTTACTAAAACTACAGGAACATAAGTCTATATTTAAAACCAATTTTCGAGTATAAGTATCGCTATCAACCATAATATGATAACTTCTAATAAACTCCTATAAAAACGAGTGTACGAGCTTACGTACGAGAGTAACATATAATATAACAGCTGATTTCACCCAGCTGTAAACCCAGTGTAGATTATAGTTTGGGGTTATGTTTACAAATTAAATTGTTATAATTTCTTGTGAAGTTGATTTTTTTTTTAAATATGAGTTATATAACTAATGAATAATATAATATACGTTATAATATTTGCTTTGAGGTTATAAACTAAATATAAATACAACCTTTTATCATCAATATATTTGTTTATACAAATTTAAAGAAGAAATAGGCCTGCCTATTCGTTTAACAGCTGATTTCACCCATCATCTGTAATAAAAATACTTAAACAAACCCAGTGTAGATTATAGTTTGGGATAATGTTTAGGTAGGCCTAGATAAGTAGGCCTTAATGTTGTTTGTAAATAGTTTGTTTTTTAAATTTCTAATGTGTATCTAATTAATCAGCCTGTGATTTTTCACGGAAGTTTACTAGTAATATTATAAATGTGAAAGTTTGTATGTTTGGATGTTTGGCAGTCAATAAATAAAAGCAAAAATTACTGGATGGATTTGTATTTAATTCTGCACATAGATAGACCATGACTTGGAATTTTACATAGGCTAGAATTCATGTTACTTTAACGGTTGAAACAAAACATAAAACAATAAATATTAATAACTAAACTTATCGGTGGACAGTTCTGAAACAGCCTGTGTACAGTAACCCCAAAGAGATGTATAAATTTAAAAATAAAATTGTTTAAAGTAATAAATTAAAATGTACGCTAATGCAGAGCAACTAACGCTCTCTGTTCTGGCTTAAAGCGAGCTCTCGTGAAAAGGGCAACGGAAATTACACATCCCTCTGTTCATACTAAACTAAATGGACAAGAAGCTAATCCCTTTCCAGATAATGTGTTCCCCATACTTAGATCTGAGCTGTTTGGAGCAAGAAAAATTACAGAAAGGAAATTAGAATCACTAAATAAATCAATGTATTCCTTAGAGCTCGGTGGTCAACTTCGGAATTATAAATAACTAGAGCTCTCAGCCCCATGGTCAAGTAGCTCTCCAACTCCCGCGACGAAGCAAATGCAACAAAATCATTACTTCGGCTCGCATTAAAATGACGAAGTATTGAAATCATGCGATAATTTTTTGTGTGTCCGTCTGTCTGTTAACACGATATATGCACTCACATACGTGCGTTGTAGCACCTGGTGGTGTCAAAATCTTCATAGTTTTATTGCGGAGAGTTTTGAGCTTTTGAGCTTTCTAACGTGAGTCGTAGTGCGTCGGTGTCACGTTTATCGGTCAATTTTTTTTAAATATTGGGTAGAAATTTTGAAAATATAGTGTGGGGTAAAGTTTTATACGTTTTTGGGTACGGGAAACCCGGTTTTGAGAGTTAAAAAGTCACATGTTTGGGTCTACATTTTAAAAATGCAGTGTGGGTTATCTTTTTATATGTTTTTGGGTACGGGAAACCCGATTTTGACAGTTAAATAATCGTAGCTCGTTGGGGTCACGTTTTTTGGAGTCAATATTTTGAAAATACGGTGTGGGGGATTTTTTATATGTTTTCAGTTATGGAAAACCCGATTTTGATAGTTAAAGATTCGTAGTGCGTCAGGGTTACGATTTTGGGGTCAAAATTGTTTAAATACAGTGAGGGTTATCGTTTTGTATGTTTATGGGTACGGGGCACCCGATTTTAAAAGTTATAAAAAAAGTCGAAGTCTCGAAAAAATGTTCCATCTTTCCGTCTTGTTGTATACTATATTTTCACGAAAATGACACTTGATTAAAGCAGAGACAAAATTTGTTTCGGAAAAGCAGTATTTCAAACTGGTCAAATAGCAAAAAATAAAATTTGCATAATTTTAATATTGATAGGTGTGAGCATTATGGTATAATAAGCCTTTTTCGTTGTTTATGTTTTATAACAAACCTAATCTAAAAAAAGTTGAATTGTGAAGAATAAATACTTAATTCTAAATTTTTGAATTTGGTCGCTATGATAATAAATGTAAATACTTTCAAGAAGTCTGTGTTGGTTCAGTATAGACCTAACCTAAAATTGTGTTAGGTTAATATGATCCAAATCAGATGTTTTATTTGTAATATATAACAACACGTGTTAGAATTATAATACTGTAGGTCTTTTTCGTTTATGTTTTGTTTGTGTTTGTTTTTATTTATTTTTTTCAGTTTGTTGTGAAAAATAAAAAACTGATTTTTAATTTCATAAGTTGGTTGCTATGATAATGAATGTAAATGCAGAATTAAGTTCTAAGAATTGTGATTAACCTAGAATTGTGATTCTAAGAGTTCGATTCAAATTAACTGATTTATCTGTTAAAGGGCTGGGAGTGATTTTAAGGCTCTAGCTATCATAGTTTTTTGTGTAAGTTGATTGTGAATCAATCAGTTAGTCAGTTAAGACTTTTTCTTTTGTATTATACATACATATCAACGAACACTAAATTTTGTGAAATAATAACCTTATTCAATTCACCCTATTATTTCGATTAGGTAAAACTAAAGTGATGTTCAACTCTGAAGATGGTAACTGTACTATCGAAACGTGCATTGTTTTCTAAATATAAAATATTTGACTTAAAATAAAGGTTTTTGATAGAATAAAACGCAGTATGTCAAAACTAATACGTTTATTAACTCTAACGCGTTTCAACGACAAAGTCGACGTCTTCAGTGATGCACAAGCTACAACAAATCAAACTATAACTCTATAGATTATGTAAACTATAACTCTATCTAGTTGTAGTGAGATTATTGTAGTTAAGAAAATGCTATTAAATTTTAGCATTTGGCTAAATTTTATCCATTTAAAAACAAAGCTAATACTTGACTAGTTTAATCAGATTGTAGAAATTTCCCGCCAAATCTATTTAATGCAGGATATGCTAGAAGAATAAGCATTTGCTTCTTGTTTCCATTCATTGGATAAGAAGCAAATCCTAACATTTATCAAGCACATGCATTTCCTTAATTGTTTTTCTTTGGGACATTGGTACCGTAGGGTACTTGTAAGAAAGAGTTTACAATAATTTAAACTCAAATTAGGTTTATAAAACTTTTATTTGCTAGCATTCGTAGTTCATTGTTTTAATCTCTGTTAATGCCAGGGATATTAAAAAATACCTAAACACACAAATGCTAAACCTCTTTTCAACTCAGCGGATGCCAACTGTTATAAAAACGATACAATTTTTACACGAGCATATTATCTCATAAACGGATTAGAAGAAAATGATCCAAACTTTTAAAAATGTATGCACAACCAACGAGGAGACTGTGTGCAAACTATGGTGGTACTTAATCTATACATCTATACTTATAATAAAATTGGAGTGTCTGTCTAGTGATTAAAAAAAAAAAACTTTTTCTAATCTAATAAGGTTATTCAAACAATACCAATGCCTAAACACACATTTTTAAATTGTTTGACTGTCTGTCTGTATGTATATCTGTTTGTTTGTTCGGGCTAGTCTTCAGAATGGCGGAACCGATTTTGACGAAACTTTCAATAACAAGCAGAGGACTTTTCAGAGAATATTTAGGCTACTTTGAGGATTTGCTTGTCTATTTCGACATCTGTCTTAACTTTTATACAGTTCACAGCTACCCCCGCCACCTAACTTATATCCAAGTGCTTCTGTATTAATCAATCATAATTTCCGCAGAAGTAACACAATATCCAATAATATGTTTGTATTGGCATCACCATGTGTCACAGCGGGGCTGGCGAGCGAAGCGACCAGGGACAGAGCTTCTAGTATAAAATATAAGAAATAATTTGAACATTTAACATTATTTCCCATCTTAGCTTTGGGGTTATTATTAATCCTACACTTTTATTACAAAAAAAAAAAAACATAACATTATTATGTGTATAGAATGTTCTAACGGGGT
>JAGFPH010010088.1:17098-42471 GCA_018207615.1 Philaenus spumarius
GCAATGCACTGTGTATTGAAAATACTCCCAACTCGGGGATTGGCATGAGAAGCACGCAATGCACCGTGTATTGAAAATACTTCCAATACGGGGGTTGGCGTGCGAATCACTCAATGCACTGTGAATTGAAAATACTCCCAATACGGGTGTTGACGTGCGAACTGTGCGTTGGCCGCTTCTCATAGTGTTCACTGTCAAGCTCACATGTGCGTCCTTAGCAGTGAACGTATTAATCAGAGATGTACCTGGCACTGATGTTTTTAGTCAGGTTAGTAGCGGTTTGCTCAAGTGCCAGCATTCACGCCGGTATCTGTAACCAGCGTTCATTAGCGTGAATCATTTGAACGATATAGCCTACCGTTCTCGCACTACTTGACTGTTTGGCTGTCATTCTTTATAGTTGACCCTTATTAATTAATTCACTGTTTGTGCAAATTAACTATTACCTACATTTCGTTCCTATGTATGTTGAACTATTCTAATTAATAGACGCTGTTTTCTTATACCCTTTGTACCACAGTTTTGACAGTTACACCATTCGATGGAAAACTAAACGGGCTTCAAAAATCTATACTTTCGAAGTTTTTATAGAAATTTACAGTTTTTGAGTTATCTTTATAATACAGAGTGTTGATAAAGTCCCTTTAACCCCCTTTATTATTTTTGTTATGGAAAATAAGGCAATAAAACTTTGTATATATCTTGTGTTGTATAACAGGACACATTTTTTGATATATCTGAACCTTTATGATTTTAGGAGTGCTTGAGAGGGGTAGGAGGTAAACAATTTTAAATATAAAGGTATTCCATGTAATACACCATTGAAAAGCTTATTAAAAGAGAAACAGAATGGTGCAAACTAGCGCTTAGTATCTTGAACGTTTCAAAACAATGCACAATGAAAGTTCTGGAAAATGATATTGCTATCAGAACATCAAAGCAGTTACTTATTCATAATTCGTTAATATTAGGAATAAGCAGGTTGTATGTTATTTTCCAGAAATTTGATTGTTCATTACTTTCAAACGAAGTCAAATATTAAGCTCTAGCTTGAGCCATTCTGTTTTTCTTTTAATAAGCTTTTCAATGGTGTATTACATGACCTACCTTTTTATTTGAAAATGTTAGCCCCCGTTACCCCCTTAAGAACCCCCAAATATTTGTCTGATATGTAAAAAAATGTGTCCTGTTAAGCAACACAAGATATATACAAAGTTTTGTTAACTTATATTCAGTAACAAAAATAATGAGGGTGGTTAAAGAGACTTAATGAGCACTCTAATTATTCTGTGCATGCGTAGGAACTCCTCCTAAACGGCTGGACCACTATTAATGAAATTTTATGTGTGTTTTTTAGTGGGTCCCTGGATGGTTTATATTCACAGTTGGAAGGTTTGAAATGCGGTTGCTACTCCTATACAATTAATATAAATTAAACTAACTTCCAACAAGTTATAAAGCTAAAATTGTGTAATACCAGTAAACCCCAGTGAAGAATCACAGGCTGATTAATTAGATACACATTTAGAAATACACAATTAATTTAAAAAAACAAACTATTGACAAACAACATCATGGCCCACTTATATAGGCCTACCTAAACATAACCTCAAACTATAATCTACACTGAGTCTGTTTAAGTATTACAGATGATGGGTGAAATCAGCTGTTAAACGAATTGGTAGGCCTATTTCTTATTTAAATTTGTATAAACAAATATATTGATGATAAAAGGTTGTATTTATAACAGGGTGATTTTTTTAAATGGGCCACCATTGGCATCTCAGAAACTATAAAAGTTACAACAATCTTTAAATGGGGAACCTTTCTTTGTTTTTTGGGAAATTAAAAAATATGTAGTTAAAATATTTGTAAATGTCCGCCATTTTTCAATATGGCGGTGAACTTTGAAATTTCTTATGGAAGCCACTACTTTTTATGACGGATTTGGATTTAACATGCAATTTTAAGACGTTTTTATTCTTGGTGTTTTTTTGATAACATGCCTCTTTAATAATTGTTAAAATAAGAGTTTCTGAAACTTTCAGCGCTCTTAGCGGCTAAACGGTTAAGTTTATCAAAAAAACACCAAGAATAAAAAAGTCTTACAATTTCATTTAAAATCCAAATCCGTCATAAGAAGGGGTTTCCATAAGACATTTCAAAGTAGACCGCCATATTGGAAAATGGCGTCCATTTAGAAATATTTTAACCACATATTTTTAATTTCCCAAAAACAAGAAAAGGTTCGCCATTTAAAGTTTGCTGTAAAATTAATACTTTCTGAGATCCAAATGGTGGCCCAATTAAAAAATCACATAAAATAGAAAATTTTTGAGAGGCTCTAGCTCATAAACGGTTGGGTTTAGGAAAAAATAAAAAATAATAAAAATGTCTTAAATTTGTGTCTTCAATCGAAATTCAACATAAAAAATAGGGGTTTCTATTTGAAAAAATGAAGTTGGCCGCCATATTGGAAAAATGGCGGAGTTTTTGGAAATGTTAATATTTTATTTTTAATATAAGGGAAAAAGTAGGGAAGGTCCTCCATTTAAAGATTGTTGTAACTTTTATAGTTTCTCAGATGCCAATGGTGGCCCATTTAAAAAATCACCCTGTATATAGTTTATAACCCCAAAGCAAATGTTATAACGTATATTATAGTATTCATTAGTTCTATAACTCATATTTAAAAAAATCAACTTCACAAGAAATTATAACGATTGAACTTGTAAACATAACCCCAAACTATAATCTACACTGGGTTTACAGATGATGGGTGAAATCAGCTGTTATATTATATGTTACTCACGTACTGCTCGTACACTTGCTTTTATAGGAGTTGATCTAATATTATTTTTAATTGATGCTCAAAACTATTTGCAATTTGAAAACTTAAGTCAAAGGGATGAAATGGTATTATTACCCTTAAAATTAAATAATAATCCACTTAATTTTTCTATATTCGCATAACCAACTCAAATAATTTTACCAGAATTTCACAATTTACACATATTAGTAGCAGGATTTGTATAGATAATATGGTCACTACAAAGAAAAAAATTTCAATGGAGTAGCTACCTCTATACAATAAAAACAAATTGCATTGAATTAATACAAACTATAAATGTAAAATATTTAATATTATTCTTAATTAATGTAAAAAACTTTTAACATTCGTTTAATTAAGTCAAAGGGATGAAATGGGATAACCAACCTTAAAATTAAATGAAGCGATTGCAAACCAGGTCCACTAGTTCTTATTTAAAATATTTAAAAACCTTATTTTAAAAGTTATTTTTTACACTAGGTCTGTACAGTCAAGAGTCATGTGGAATATTTCAACTCAATCAGCCGAGCCGCTCTAGACATGTAAATTATTTAGCGGCTGACAGCTGGTGGAAGAAGTGTATCCTGACCTATGTTCATAACAGGACTTTTTCATAAGTTTTACCAACGATACAAGCTCTGAAAGTTTTCCCGTTTATTCATGGTACACTCGGTAATCACGACAAATGAAAGTTAGAATTTGAATACATTTTATATAGAAACACAAATTAGATAGCTTGTAAACTGGCTAACGATGCCCGCAAAGATCCTTTCGATGAGTATACCTCTCATGTTATTCGATAGTAAAGCCCTTGCGGTCTGTATTTGTGCCTTTGTGCTTTGAAAGAACCTAATTATTTATTAAAATAAACGTGAACTTATTACCTTCGTCTGGTACTTCAACAGAGTACATTGCATTAAGTAATTATATTGTATGCAATATAAGTTTATTAGCGAATTTCGATAGGAAAGATGAGTTACTGTAGTGGCATCTTGGGTCAAGGTTGGTCTAAGAGCACCGACCATGGTCCCGAGACCACGTTTTAGGGAGGCACTAAAAATGTTATATCACGGAACGCGGTAGCACTCATATATCTACAGTGACTAGATAGAGACAGTGTGGCCAAGTGTGGTCTTGTTTCCTATTGGTCAAGATGTCGGCAGCCATGTTTTTCCTAAATTCGTATCTGTTTACATTACATTCATTCACGTTCACATATTCTAAAAGCGACTTTACCGATTTTTTAACAGATATTTGTTAGATTTTACTTTAACATAAACGTAATAGTTATTTTAAAGCGATTTGTGTTGAAGTATGTGATATTGCACCAAATTAATAAGGAAATGGCAGCAGATTAGGCTACTCCCGCCACTCTACGGAATCGTTTCAGCGCGCATATTTCAGAAGTAAGTACATACCAAAAGTCTTTTATTTACAACATTTTAAGAAGTTCATAACATAGGCTAATCCTTTTTATCAATAGAAAAGATAAATGCAATAAATATTAGTATTACGCAATTTTAAGAACTGTTTTTGGCCCAAACCTATAATTTCGTCCGTATTAGCCCTACGTTTGTTTATAGTTTTCAAATTAAATTGTCATCGTTATTTTTTCTTTCTTTTAGTCTTGGTGAAGGTACAATCTAAGGCAAGAATCACATTAATAAGTAGGCCTAACTGAAATAATGAGGGAAATTAATAATGAAACCTGTTTTTCGGCTTTGAATAACTTAAACTTGAAAATCTTGAATTGCCTAACCTCAAAATCAAAGAATTGTAATTTCGATGTTAAATTGTTGTTAGAGACATTAATTTTATTATTAGCTTTCAATTGACATAGAAATAAATTAGTTAGTTAGGAAAGTTTTAATTGCTTCGCTTAGGGCCTATTTAAAAAAAAAATCAGATGGAAATAAATGCATTGTAAAAATCTGAAAGTGTAACTTTGAAAATATTTAATTATTTGTAAAATTTATTCATTGATAAAAAAAGGCTAATTAACAACAGGATAATAATTTTGTATTTTGATTTAGGCCTATTCGTTGTTTTATTTTTTGTTTTGTTTTACTTTGAATTTTTGATATTTTAATTTATTCATTAAGTTAGGAAAAATTTCAAATTTAGCTTTAAGAAAATCATTTTTAAAATTTTGCTTTTCAAACTGAATTGAAACCTAACATCAGTAAATACAAATTTCATAATTAACTTGCCACAAAACTTTAACTCTGGGGAATTTTAAGCAACAAAATTGTTGTTTAAAATTTATGGTGCATTTGTTATGTAGGCCTATGTTTTATTTTTTATTGAATTTTGCATTTGTAAATATTTATAGGTTCCTTGAAAATAATACAAAACCTTGACTTTTATTCAAATAAACTGCATAAATAATGTAATTTAACTTCAAAATGTTTTTTTAAACGTAGAATTGAACAAAGAAAATAATAGTGCAACTTGTTTTGATATAGCTTTATTAGTTTGTAATTAACGTCAGTAGGCTACTCAACTATCCGCATAGGCTAGTAAAAAATGTGATAGTAGGTTAAAAATCATTATTTTTTATAGGTTATTTCATTTTAAACAACTTATCTGCTTTCTAACTACTTTTTAACATTTAAAAAGTTGTTTACGAGGCCTTTATGAAATAAAACAAAAGGTTTTTTAAATATTTTGAAAATAAATTACATTATACTTTATGGGAGATAACATTACTTTTAGGAAAAACATGGCGGCCGCTTTCATGTGGCCACACTGTCTCTATCTAGTCACTGTAATATATCTATGTGTGTCCGCACTCTAACGGATTCATTTTACGTCTGATTTTATCCAAATTTACCATCCACGTTGGTTTTCTAAGTCCCTCGGATTAGTTTATTAGCCAAACAACTCCAACAGCATTTTCGTACAAGAACGAAACTTTTTGATATGATCTAAATAAATCATTATAGGAGATTATTTTGCACATTTAGTTTTTGAAGTTATACTTCTTTGCGCCCGTTCTAATCGGGATGGGGTGTCGGTCGAGAAACCGCGTCACGCGTTAGGAGTAAAATCCGGAAAGTGCCTTTTTATACCTTTCTTCGTATATTCTTATACTTTCCTATACTTCAAAAAGTCGGATTGATTTGAAACTTTGCACACTTATCAAGGACCTATGGCAATGCAATATTAATTTTGTTGGGTGTAGTAAGTGAGCACTGATCATGGTCCCCAGAACACGACGTGATTTTCACCCCCTTCGAAACGTCTGATTGATTTGAAACTTTGCACACTTATCAAGGACCGATGGCAATGCAATATTAATTTTGTTGGGTGTAGTAAGTGAGCACTGATCATGGTCCCCAGAACACGACGTGAAATTCACACCTTTCAAAACGTCTGATTGATTTGAAACTTTGCACACTTATCAAGGACCGATGACAATGCAATATAAATTTTGTTGGGTGTAGTAAGTGAGCACTGATCATGGTCTCCTGAACACGTTTCCGGCAGTCATTAAAAATTTTATATGCAGGGTGATTCACGACGATATGCAGAAACTTCGGGAGCTCATTCGTTTTGTTGGGTGTAGTAAGTGAGCCCTGATCATGGTCCCCAGACTAACTGTGACCAACCAAACAGATGCAACGATAGCATTCATAAGCGTATGTAACAAAGAAGGAAAAACTGGGGTATTAATTTTAAAATATGCCTTTAGTGTTGGTTACTGTTTTTATAAAAGAATAGGCTATCATATACAAAATAGTAGGGCTATTCTAAGTTACGACTAGTTTTCCCAAAATATATTAAATCAATAGTAGGTCTACCTGTCTACACCATTGGATGGCCAAAGAAGTATAACTTCCACCGTCTGGTCCGACGCAGACCCAAATTTCTTTTTACACATTTTACCTTATAGCCAGTCTGGTTTCCCCAAAATCGATGAAATGTAAAATACCATAAAAGTACCCTGTTTAAATCCACGTGGGGAATTATGCAGTAGAGGCCACGTCTGATCTGACGGCCGGGATTAAAAACTCGAGAAGGGAGTTTGTCCGCTGCGGGAAAAGCGAACCATAATCCGAGGCCATAAAGTCTAGGTGCAAACTGGCAAACCTTTTTTCCACTACTAGCGGAATGAAGCAATGCGTGAGTCGGGGCTGGAGGGTGAAGTGCAAACAAGTTATCTGTATATATGTATAAAATCCAATACCACTCACTGACTCATCACGAAATCTCAAAAACCACCGAACGGATTGGAATGAAATTTGGTATAGTGCTAGCTAAGAAAGGTTTTCAAAAAATTCGAAATTTTAGGGTGGGTTGGGGGGGGGGCGGTAAAAGTTACTAAAAATCCCCATAAGAAATACATAGTACATAATATATTTATTGATATATTTTTTTGGTTAATATAAATTTAACTTTGATTTGTCTATCCGTGCAAAGCCGGATCGTACCAGCTAGTACTAATATATTTCTTACACGAAGACCCATATTCAATGCTTTCTTTAGTAGACCAATTCCTAAATAGTTGATTGAATTACTAATACGCATACACATAAATTTAATTTAGGAATTTCTCTGAATTTACAAATGAGGTTCAGCTGCGTGATAGAAATTATTTGAAATTTTAGACGGTTGAAGTATTTTATTTTAATATTTGTGTTGTGTGCAGTGTTTGAGACTTGGGCAAAGATACTTACACTGTCCAACAACACATTTAGGAACAAACAGATTTCTGACAGACATTTCTTAGCGAACCAAACATTAGATTTGTTGATGACTATTCTTGTTCGTGTTCTACAAAACGTATTCTGTGGTGTAAAAAAAGTCCGCCCCCCCTTTAAAACAAATATCTTTTGGGGAACGATACTAACTTAATCCAAAGTATCTTTTGACGTTATCGGAAATTTTGAGTGTCCCCCAAAAATGGGGGATTTCGAGGGCAACTTAAATTTTTTAAATGGGAAATATGGTCATGTGATACCTCATTTTCAAGGTATATTTAAGACTAGGAAAATAAAAATCTGACCACCCAATACAAAATGGCGGCCCTAAACGTGTTGAAATAAATCGACATAAAGTTGCTAATATCTTGAAAAGGAAGAGTTTTTAGAAACAATTTCAAGAGACAAAAAATTTTTATTTCAAAGTGCTTGGCCTAAAAAAACTGCTTCCAAATCGATTTCGTAAATTTTATTTTTACTCCTCCATCTTAGAAAATTTCGTAAAAAATTAAATTTACGAAGTCGATTTGAAAGCAATTTTTAGGTCAAGCACTTTGAAATAAACATTTTTTTCCTTTTGAAATTTTTTCTAAAACTCTTCCTTTTCGAGATATTAGCAACTTTATGTGGATTTATTTCAACACGTTTAGGGCCGCCATTTTGTTTTGGGTGGTCCGATTTTTATTTTATTTATGTAATTTTCGTAGTCTTAAATAGACCTTTAAAATGAGGTATCACATGACCATACTTCCCATTTAAAAATTTTGAGTTGCCTCCGAAATCCACCATTTTTGGGGGACACTCAAAATTTCCGACAACGTCAAAAGATACTTTGGATTAAGTTAGTACCGTTCCCCGATAGATATTTGTTTGTTTTAACAAGTAAAAAAAATAAGGGGGGGCGGAATTTTTTTACACACAGTATAATTTGTTGTTGTACATTTTCCCTTTTGCTTTATTATCTATAGATTTAGTTTAGATTTTTGGCAACTAAAATATCCACCTTTCACCTGTGCAACCGTTGAGCAGTGTTAGTTGTGTTTGACATCGCGGAAGTTTTCCCAAGCGTATAACTCACCAACCGATTAAATTAAAGATAGTGCAGCCACGACTCTCTAATAGTAATAAATCAGGTTCGGTTGCACTTCACCCGACAATATTCACTTCCGCAGAATTGCTAACGTTAAAACGTCCGTTCGCTAGTCCTATTTTAAATTATTATGCTGAAGTTAACTTGTATTCACCAATTTATGAAAGATCTTCTGTTTGTTACTATAACAACGAGTTTACTATGTTCGTTCATTTTCTTCATTGCATTTACAACTTTGGTTCGTTAAGCCTAGATCATTAACCATTCGTAAATTTTACGATGGTTTTTGCCAAACTAAAATATTTTTGCCTACGTGAGAACTAGAGACGCGCCCATTCCTGCAGCTTCAGTTTGGTTAACCGTAAAAGTCTGTAGTGTTGTTTTTGTGCTGCCCTTCCATTATTATTAAAGCAACGTCGTGCTGACGAATGGTTAATGACAGCGTAACTTTTAACCTAATCTTCGTCATGCTTAAGGGTCTTCTATACCTTGCGTAAAACAGCAAAAATAATTCACTTCCTACTACCGTGTTTCGGACGCCGTTTTTCAACCTAAAAAGTTGTGAAACATCTTAAATTATTCTTAAAGGCTTTGTGCTTTTGTCTTATATCTTATAATGGAAAGAAATCTTCGGCAACTCTTTTTAATCAACAGTTTAAATGAGTAAAAATAGATTATTTTTAACGCATTTTTTGGGAGTTTTAAGCAATAATTTCCATATTTTAAGCTAACACGTAAAACATATAAAGCCTTCTTAATAACTTAAAGTAGTTTTCCAGATTATGAATTTATAAATAGAATCCAAAACACGGTATTAGGAATGCATGTTTCAACGATTTTGCGGCTTGAGTCAGGCCTTTAGCATTGAAAGGCCTCATACCGTACACTCGGGAGTTTTCTTCAAGGTAAAGAAGAGCCTTAAAAAGGATATTATTATTATGTACTTAGTACAGCCGACGTTTCGGGCACTTTACGGAGGTCCATTTTCAAAGCTTAAAAAATGTCAAGTGAAGCGAGAAGGCCTAGGCCTGAGGTTATATTGTCGTGGGAGTGGACCGTTTATGCCTTTGTCGGGCACCCACTTGACTACCTGCGATTCTTTGGTCTAATCTAATTGCAATAGATTTCTTGTGACAGTTGGTATTTTTAGAAAATTCTAAGCTGAATTGGACTTTCCCGTTATTTCGAAAATAAACACAATGCAGCTTAGAATTTTCTAGAAACACCAACTGTCACAACAAACCTATTGGAATTGACATCTCCAAATAACAGGTAGTAACAGGCCGCTTGGCAAAGGCGTAAACGGTCCACTCCCAGGACTATATAACCTCAGTCTTAGTTAGGCCTTATCGCTTCACTTGACATTTTTTAAGCTTTGAAAATGGACATCTGTAAGTGCCCGAAACGTCGACTGTACTCAACGTGACGCGGTCGATCTCCGAAGGTTAAGTATAATAATAATGTTTTAGACCGTGGAAGCCAATCTTTCAAAATCTGAGATATTCTTTAAAACCTATTTAATGTTCATTTCCAACGAATGTAAAAAATAGGTATAAAATTTCACTTTTTGCGTCCATTCATTCGATCCTTGTTATTACAGCTGTGACAACCGCGGTTTCGGGTTACCCCATATTCCTGCCACACAAATTACACGCTAATTAATTAAATAAATAAAACCATTTCTCTCACTAGTGAGATCGTCGTAAGTACACTTGACACACACAAATAATACAACACATAAAACGCACAAGTAAAGATCATTATTGTCCATACGTTGCCCGGGCGAGGGTTAAATTAAGTTAGGCTGGTACGGGGGTTTGACGTTAAACATGTTCCGGTATGCGATAGGGAGTCTCTTTGACTGTACGCCACATTATTTAAGTTGTCAAACAATATGTATAATTGGAAATTCATTTTAAAGTTTTTTTACATTATACGTATTATGGTTTTGATTTAAAAAAGAGTTTTTTTAAATGTTTATTTGTTTCACAATTTCCTGTTTGTCGCCTTGTGTTTAATAGTACCATCAACATTAGTTTCCTTCAATTGAATATAAAAAAGTGTTAAAGATGTAAATAACCTTGCTGTGATAAAAAAAAACCATAAGCAGAGAGTAAATAAATCATGTATCCATTGCACTGATTTAGGCCTATTATTTTTTGTGAAAAATTAATAATAAAAGATACTTGTTAAATTTACTAATTAGAGTAATTAGAGGTAAACAAACTAAACATAAGGTTAGTATCTAAGGTTAAGCGTAAATACTTTTCAGCTTTTTGATTCAAAACTTTTATTAGACTTTTAATACGGTAAGAATGGTACATTTCATCATTAGGACCAAAATTAAACTTTTTCTGTGCAGCCGAGGCCGGAAAATGAACGAGAATCGAAAAGCCACTTTTGGTCCTAGCGATGAACTACAGCTGATGCACAAATTTGTAGTTGTTACATCTGTTTATGTTAGCAGTGTACTAACTCTAACCTTTTAACCAATTAATAAATTGAACCATATAGAAATAAATAAAAACAGTATACTAGTTTCATTTGATATAGAAAACCTGTACACAAATGTACCAATATCTGAAACAATAGAAATTATAAAAAACAACATTTTAGACAATAATACCATGGAACACGACAGATTGGACGAACTAATCTTACTCCTTAATACGTGCTTACAACAAAACTACTTTGTTTTTAAAGATGTTTTTTACATACAAAACAAAGGATTAGCCATGGGTTCTCCACTCTCTAGCGTGATGGCAGAAATATTTCTAAATTATATGGAAACTAAATACATAATGCATACTTCAAATCAATTTCAAAAAGATATACAATTTTACTACAGATCCGTTGATGATACCATTTGTCTGTTTACGGGTACTATAAGACAGTTAAAAATGTTCACCAACTACTTGAATGGAATACACCTATCACTTCAATTCACCAACGAATTAGAAACAAACAATAGCATTCATTTCCTAGATTTAACCATAATTAAAAATATCAACAAATTCAATTTTAAAGTATACAGGAAACCAACACAGACTGACCATACAATACATGCAACATCCAATCATCCCCATAACCACAAAATGGCAGCCTATTCCAGCTTTGTACACAGAGCTCTCACCGTGCCCATGAATACAGTTGATTATAACAAAGAAATTAATATAATAAAACAGATCGCAGTTTCGAATGGCTATGACCACAAAATAATTGACAAATTAGTGAAGAATAAAACTAAGATATGCAAACCTACCATAAAAGAAAAAAACCAAATATATCAGCACGGAATTCCATGGACTAGTAGAGAATGTCGCAGGAAGGATATTTAAAAAAAAAAGGTTACACGTTAGCATTCAAAACAGGAAATAATTTAGGAAATGCATTAAAACCTAGAAATAAAGAAAAATGCCCATTCAATGCAAGCGGCGTATATAAAATATCCTGTGGCAATTAATTGCCCTAAACACTATATCGGCCAAACGGGAAGATCGTTTAAAACCCGATTTAAAGAACACTTACCGAAAAGAAACCTTAACCCAATAAAATCTAAATTTGCCGAACATCTAGTAGAAACAGGCCACAATTATTCCAATATAGATAGCAATATGCAAATATTACATAAATGCTCAAAAGGGCCAATTATGAATGTCCTAGAAGAATTCCAAATTTACAAACAATGTATTTCTGATCCATCTATTTTATTAAACGAAAAAGTCCACTTTCAATCGAATACCATCTTCGACAGTATAATTAAATTAACCCCTTCAACTAGAAGACATAACCACCCGCAAAACTAGTTCTTTGTTCAGTACTGACTAAGCAATGAACCAGTGAACACGTGTGTCCATGTTATATGACATAATTAACATTGCGATTATTTTAAATGTAGTTTTTTGTGTTTCAAAGTGTTGTGATGTGTTGTGTTGTGTGTTTTTGTGTAATTTTAAAGTGACGAGCATTTAAATTAAATGCTATAACATAGAAGTTTCGGTTTGACAATGCCTGAATGAAATAGGCGAAACGGTCGTCACCGATTACAAAAACGATTACTGGACTGCAAGCAGTTTTATATATAAATAAGGTATTTATTTAACTATAAGTATAAAATAGAAATCAATTCAATTAGGTTAACCAGGATTAAACTTTATCATTAAACATTAAACTAGTTTGAATAACGTTTTTAAGAGTATAGCAAAAATGAAAATAACTTCTAACATAATTTTAGGCTTTTCAAGACTAACTAATTGAATTGGCATTTTGCGATACGCTATTTGAAATTAATGTTTATTGTGCAATTTGGATTGTTGGAAATGTATAGTCCAATTTTACAATCGAATTTATCTGTTGTTTTAATCGATTGTTTACTGTCGTTAAATAGTTCGTTCAATAAATAGTTATACAAACGAAAAGTAACAGGTGATGTCCTCGACTCCAGCTGATGTGGTCAAAATGAGTTACTTTATTAACTCAATGCTTGTAAAAACAGTTGTCTGTGAAGCAATATGACGGCAAAATATAATTTGTCTCAACTAATCTAGTGGGTAGTTTATATAATATTTATATACCGTGGAAATAGTTTGTATTTTTAGGATACAGTTAGTAAACTTTCAGAACGTAAAACAAATTCCCACTTTATATTTTCACGGTGTTCTGTCACAATTACCTCCCAAACAATTTCTTCTTAAACATGTTTTAAACAGTGACAAACTCGTGTGTAGACGAATAAGGGATTCCACTATTGTCAGTTTACAGTTTTGTTGACAGCATGGGCCTTATGGAGGCTTACCGCGCTACTACCTGATCTAACTAAATCGGCTCCTATTCACTACCACATTGAATTATGAATATCCTTGGCTCAGTGTTTAATTGAAGATCCAAATTTCATCATTTCAGTAACGTACCTCATGTTTAAGTAAACCCCATTATGAAGTTTAAACTACAAAAAACTAACATTACATTAGTTTTATTCTAACGTGTATTGCTGTGCTATTTCAATTCTAACAAATTGTTAAAATTGTTTTCTGAAAGCAAATATATTCTCCCAAGTAAAATAATATACTCTCCAAATAATTACTACAGTAGGCTTACTATACATCAGAATTTAGGACATGATATTTAGTAAAGCACAAATAATGCTCTGATGTTTTATGTAAACTAAAGTTAATGCTTATTTTTCTCAATCGTTAATTCATTTTGATAAAACATTTTGAATTTAAAGATTTTTCCTACAGTTTTTATATTATTGTTCAGTTATTGATGTACAATATTCAATCATTTACTTTCCTAAAAACACAGATCTTGCGTCAAAATAAATGTAAACAAAACAACTATTTTTTTTTCACTTTTGAAATTATTCTTGAAAATATAAATATCAATAAAAACAATATCAAGGGAAACTTATTGCTAATACAAACTAGTTTAAATGAGTTTTATGAGGTTGATGTTTTCATGCGGGCTACTAGCGTAAGATCTCCGTTTCAATAGCATGGACAATTAATTGGACAATGCCTGCCCATGCTATCAACTAACCTTTAAACGGACTATACTAACGAAATTTACACATTTAATTGACCAACTTAATAAAAAAATTTAAAATTTGAGGCTACTTTACTGAACGCCAAGTTATTTGATTGAAGTGACGTGCTTGCTGCATCAACTCGGTTTTTTACTCTCCGGGAAAACACTCGTTGAATAATACATGGTCCGCATTAACTTGCAATGATTCTGTAAAGATTTTCCCCGTCATCTTGTTCGCTCGCTTTTATTATCGACGTCAAGTTTGACCAACGCGCCACAAAGGCCGCACGATAAAACGTTTTTAAACGTCCATGTATTATTTATACACTGTGTTTTGCTAATGGCGGGTAGAAAATACAGAATAATTTAGTGGTTTCGTTATAAAGTTGTATTTGAAACGCTAAAAGCTTTTTGATCTATTGAGGTAGACTATAAATCTGTTTTCTTCTGTTTTTTTTTTCGTTGCAACGGTTGGACCGTCCGCGGTTCTGAACTCATTCTTGTAAAAAATAGTAATTTTTTCTGTTACTCTAATTACCGGGTGTCCAAAAAATAACTCCCCAGTTTTGGAAATGCCTAACGATGGTTTCGATGGAAGACTAATATTTATTAGGCATAATGTTCGTACAGCTTCCTGGATGGTATTATGCATAATATTTATTAGGTAAATTACCTTGTATATACTCCGTCAATCTATTCAAATTTTTTTTAGAGGATTACCGGTTTCGACGGCATACAGTCATCATCAGATTCATATTGTACGCTGTATTGTACACTGTACAATATCGACCACCGGTACAACCCTCGTATTGGGAGGATATTCAATGCACAGAGCATTGCGTGCTTCGCACGCCATCTCCTTATTGGGAGTATTTTCAATAAACAATGCATTGCGTGCTTCGCATGCCAACCCTCGTGGCAATCTTTTTACTTTTCACAAAATAAACACACCCAAAAACATGGGACGTACTTTCGCGAAGTTTCGAAAACATCACGCCCCATGCTTTTTGGGTGAGTTTATTTTGTAAAAAGTAAAAACATTGCAAGCTATCAAGTCTCATTAAAATATCAGATTCGGTGAGGAAGAATTAATTTTATCTGTGGGTTGAATTTATATTATAGTTCGAGTCTATTTATGTTATTCATGGATATTAAAGCATGTTTAAATAAAATTGTTTTCATTAATTTTAATTTTAACTTTTTAGTTATAGTCATAAATTGGATTTTTCCGAAAATTTTTGGTCCTCAGGGCCAACCTCCCCCCACCCCTTATCTGAGGGTTATTTTTTTTTTGGTTAATATACGTATTCGAGAACGCAATCGTAACGCGATGTGCTATATGGAGCAGCCCGAAGCGATACGGAAAGAGCCGAGGCGACCGTGCACCCGTCCACGCTCCGGTACACCCACCGGTTAAACGGTAGTGAGTTGAAGAAAAGCATGTAATAACTGTCATTTTAAAATTAAGCCATGTTATTAAAATGGGAGACATTTTTTGTATTGAAAGAACTGTCCCTTACTTTTGGAGAACCAGTTACGTGTGCTATTGAAAATAAACCAATCTGTAGCTCAAACATTCCGATGCCCACCAAAAATAAAAATTTAACATTTCCTCAATTTAAGTTTGTTAAAATTTACTAATTATAATGTCCTGAAAACCCCCAAGTTATTTATGTGATAGAATGTTTGTCTACACTCGATTCCACGTTCACCGTGCAGTACAGATCTTACGGGAGAATAGACATGCTACTACCATTACAGGGAACATCACGTTTATTGTCATGCGGGTTGCGTCAACTGTACGAGCGTTGCATGGGTGTTGATGTTTTTAGTTGGCTAGTACCGCTGAGACTGGCGTATGGATAACATGGCTTATGGGCGCTCTGTACTGAACGGAGAACGTGGAATCCAGTGTAGTAGCTTGAGAGTTTGAGAGAACCTTTCAACGTTCGCTCTTAACATACATAAGCTTAAACTTTCCCATACTCCGCAAAAATACTAAATGTGTCATTTTATTATTTTAAATGTGTTAAATAATTTCAAACATGATTGCCTTCAAACCGTTGAGGTAAGTTTAATAGTAATTTTGTATTTACAAACAGCTGATTTATTAGCGAATTTCCATAGGAAAAATAAGCTATTGCAGTGGCCCTTATGGTAAGACCCAAGGTCGGGAGTAGCAAATGGGCACCGATCATGGTCCCCAGAACACGTTTTGGGGTGTCATTAAAAATCATATATATGTGTTCTTACTCTAGCGGTCGCATTTTAAGTCCGATTTGGTTCAAATTTGGTACACGTGTTGCTTGTCCCCGTCGCTCGGATGAGTTCGTTAGCCAAAAAAATCCAACAAACGGAAGCAAGTTTTTTGACAGGAAGTAACTATTTTTTGAGATTTTTACTACGAGAATGAATTTTTTTCTAAAAATATAAATGTAGGATGTTATTCTGCAAATTTTGTTTTTTACGCGACCTTATAGCTCGCTTGGTTCCCTCAAAATCGATCAAAACGTAAAAACCATAGAAGTACCCGGTTCGAAGTTAAGTGGTGCAAACTCGCCAGGCCACTAGGCGCAAACAAATTCTACTAATATATTGCGACACACAGACAGCTGTTCAACGCATTCGTGAGTAGGAGTATTTCCCAAATTGTTGGTTGAAACCCTAAAACATAGGCATATAAACTTAATTTTGGAAATTTGCTCAACTCACGTCAGCGGTTAAGCTGCGTGATCGAATTATTATTAATGAAATCTCCCTTCCAGCTTTTAATAGTTAGACAGCCGGTCGAGGTTTTTACTTATTTTCATGTTCAGTAATCAACAAATGTAGCTTTTGTGAAGTAATTGTTAAACCTGAAGTGTGAACGTTTTTAAACTTTCTGATTTTGTGCATAGCTAAAATATGTATTAACTAAATTAACAAATTTAAAAATATAATTATGAATCTAATGCGATTAAACGTTTGACATGAGTACAGAACATAATGAAAAACGCGTGCAAGCTGTGTAAATTTGTTTGCGTGTGAAATGTTTTCATATAAATAGCTTCACGATACAGTTTTATGAAGCCTTAGTTAAATTATTAATGTTCAAAACTCTTTACTGTAGCAAAGCTGTGTGTTGGGCACACAGCTAGTAGAGTTAACAATCCTTGCTATCCAGAAATATTCCTGTACATTAAATAACCGAGTTTCGTATAAGCTTTAGAATAACAGCCATTATGCCTCGACGTTCTAATCTCTCTCGTTTTTTTCCCCCCGCAGACAGTTTCCAGACGCGGTTGTGTCAGTCTCTTCTATCTCTTATCCTGTTTTAACCTGATTATGGTGGAAAGGGGTATTACAGAGAATATATTTTAAAACTCTCCCTCCCCGCCCGTATAGCTCAAGAGATGAAACATAACTGGGGTTTATGTGAAAATAAAGCGGACAACATTTTCCGTTTACATCTAGCAAGATTGTGCTACATCCAGTCGTTAAAATGTCAACTGTTTAGAAAGTTCTTAAACGAACCTTATTAATTATCGAACAATTAGAAGAAGAAAAAAACAAAAGAAATACGGAATACTTTTAAAATACTTTCCATTCAAATACTATTATCCGTTTACAGTTTAGTTAATAGCATGGGCCTTATGGAGGCTTGCTGCGCTACTACCTGACCTAACTACATCGGTTCCTATTCACTACCAAATTGAGTTATGAATATCCTTGTCTCATTGTTTAATTCAAGATCCAAATTTCTTTGTTTCAGTAACGTGTCTCATTTTTAAGTAAACCCTATTGTGAAGTTTCCTAATAACTAGTTTAAATGAGTTTTTTAAGGTTGATGTTTTCATGCGGGCTAGTAGAGTAAGATCTCCGTTTCACTAACATGGACAATACCTGCCCATGCTATCAACTAATCTGTGAACGAACACTGGAAGGCTCGCCCCTTGCTCGCTTCACTCACCAACACTCGTAGCGACTCGTGGTTTCGCCGCTTGCTCCCCTTCTACGGTCGTGGCGAAATAAATATACAAACTGATTATTGTAGACTCTGATATTTTCACAACAATGACGATTGATTAAGACAGAGGCACTTGGATAGGGAAAGGTTGCTGTGTTGGTGGTGACCGGGCCAGTGTTTTGATTACGTCAGAGTCACTTTGTTCGAGGTAGAGTGGTGAGAGTAACGGTCTCCAGGACGTAGACGCATGCGCAGTAGGGTCAGAGTTTTGATTAAGACAAGGGCACTTGAATTGGTGTATGGTGGTGTTGTGGTAGCAGCGTCGTTTTCTTAAAGTGTGCGCAGTAAGGCCAAAGGTTTTTCAACATGATAGAGACACAATAAGCAGATATTACAAATTTTACAACTTTTTCTCGACTAATAAATGTTCCGCCTTGTACATTCTTTTAATAATTCAATTTATTTACGCATTACGGCCTAGCTTCTTAACCTTCGTTTAATGTGACACTAACTACATGTGACAGGCATTGTTTGGTTCAATCTAGTGATCCACAAAATGTTGTTCAACGTAACTGTTATAGTTTTTGAAACTTTTTAAATGCCCACTTAAAAATTTTAGTTTCTTAAATCTCTGTTTCTATTTGGGTAATCATATTAAACCCTTGAGGTAAAAAGATATTTGTAGATACGAAAGAGCTCTATCTGAGTAGTCAGTTTTAGGAACTAATATTATTGTTATTATATTACAGGTGATATTTACTCACTTAACTCAATCCTTATTAGTTTTATATTCTTTCTAAAAAGCTATGGCAATAAATGTACATTGACAGTTTTTATAAATTCACATGCAATGCCGTTGGACTATATGTAAAGACCATGGAAGATTACCGTTGTGTGGCGGCCAGTAGGATGGGCGCACAGCGTTGCCATATTGCACTGGTAAACTGCTAGTCTCGAACACTCCTAGGGGCCCTGGTATTTGCCTCTCGAGGCTACACGTGCCCTACTATCGTATTTGTTTAGTAGACCCCCGACTTTGAGAACCTTATATCTTCACAAGAGTAAAGCCTAGTCAACACTTCCAAACAAGAAACAACAAACTGTTTGCAAATTGTTTCGCAACTGTAGGCTATGCAAACTATTTGCAAACTGTTCCGAAACAAATGTTTGTCACTGTTTTCGGTGCACTGGGGGCATTTCGCATGGTCAGAAATGAAATCAGCATCCCCAAAAACCCCCGAGAGGAAATTTTCAAGTCACTATCGCAACTTCACAAATTTCCCCCCATCGCCCCGAAAGCCCCCCGGGTGCACCGGGAGCATTTCTTATGGTCAGAAATGAGATCAGCGCCCCTAAAAACCCCCGAGAGGAAATTTTCAAGTCTTTGTAGCAACTTTACAAATTTTGAAATATTATTAATACCGTATTATTAAATAATGAAATTTAATTACAAAAGTAGAAATGTGGTATACTAATGTAAACCTTTAGTAAACTAATGTACTAAAGATTAACTAAAGTTAGAACTAATGTAACTAAAGTTCAAAAAATTCTTTGAAATATAATGTATATATGTCAAATCTGTCCAATTATTTAACTAACTTTAAATCGTCTAAATAACAAACGTTCAATAATTAAGTACAATGATAATTAATTACAAAATAAATTATAATGGTTATAATCTATGTAACGGTGGCATATTGTAATGTTCGTTAGACGTACGATTCTTTGTTACCGTAAGTAGTATTTACATAGTTTAACTCTGTTTCATTTGTTCTATTTGCTTGTTGATTACTTGTTGTTAAACATAGACCTCTGTTGTTGTTCTGTTAGCTTGAGTTTCCTCTTATATCACCTTAGGTTTGGTTGAATATGTATCTCATACAGCTAATATTATATCTCTGTATATCAGCCATCTGTAGTTAATACGCCATGTAAATTGGATAAGTGTGGTCGTTGGAAATAAAATAAAATATATAAAGTTCTTTCAATTTTTGTGAAAAATAAAATGTAACATAAATACTATTAACTACAGAACAGTACCCAAACAACACGGAAAATTTCAATATTTAATATATAGTTATCTCAGGAAGTAGTAGTACATACGAATATGTACTTTTTTAAAGTTCCGTGTTCTCCTCTATTTTTCAATACAAATAACAACTTTACGGCATTAGTGGCATTTTCTTTGAGCGTATAGTTTAAAGAATTATAAATGCGTTGAGTCAGCCGCGTTCAGTTAGAAGCGCTTGGAAGAACGTGACAACGTCGCACAACGGTGATTGGCGCGTCCAAGGTCTCGGAGTACACAAAGCCCGCCCCACAACGGTAATCTTTCGTGGTCTTTACTTTAAGCACCCTTTTATTGTCTCACTATAACTATACCGTATAGTATGTTTGGTTTGAAGGACAGTTGGTAATTAAATATGTTATCCGGTTCGGCCTTTAAGGCTTTATAACTTTGGACCTACTCCAGTGCATTTTAACCCTTGAGAACTCGCAGAGCGGTCTTTTCGACCGTACCTTTAGATATTTATGAATTTTGAATATTTGACCTTGAGCAAACTTCTCCTCTATTCCCTCTTTTCCTTTATCAGTTAGTTAGGGAGGCGAGACAATGGCGGTGTGCGGAAAGGGCGTAAGTTGTAAAGAAAAAACATTTTCCCACACCGCTTCTAATGTGACTCATCCTTCAAACGAACTATTGGATGTTTACCTCACCCTTAATAAGTTCACTGCTACGCAAATTTCGTATTTCCTATGCTAGGAGCTGACCTTTTATTTGTTATATTTAGGCCTATCTAAATGAGTAGAAATTACATTTTTTTATATTTGAACCTTTCTACATAATAATCTCTAATATTTTAAAGCGGACGCACATGTGCGTCCTTAGAACGTAGGCTTAAAATAGGCGTGCGAAGCACGCAATGCATTGTGTCATGAAAATACTCCCAATACGAAGGTTGGCGTGCGAAGCACGCAATGCATTGTGGATTGAAGATATGGGGATTGGCGTGTAAAGCACGCAATGCACTGTGCTTCGGCCGCTTCTCATAGTGTTCAGTGTCAAGCTCACATGTGCGTCCTAAGCAGTGAACGTGTTCAACAGAGATGTACCAGGTACTGATGTTTTTAGCCAGGTTAGTTGATCATGTGCTGGTATCTGTACATATCAGGGAATGCTCCAGATTAACGGTATCACAGATCCCTAACGGTGGCGTATTTTAAATGATACTTTGATTAAAGTATTTGGGGAAACAGCAAAAAAGTATAACCTAGAAACAGTCAATAGTCCGCGAAATACAAGCGATAGGCTTCAATTTTGATGTACAATGAAAACTGTTTTCTTATTATAACTATTGTACCAAAACCTGAAAATCTAAAGAAATTTAAATTTCGATGAAATGCTCTCCTTAAGTTGTTTTAAATTATACAGATTTATTAAAAGAATAACGGCAATAATTCACATTTGAACCCAGAGCTAAAAACGTAGACGTAAAAACGCTTTGTTTTTATAAATTTTGTGTACCAAGAATTTATTTAGTACACTTTCAAAATGACCGGACTTAAAAATTATTGCGAATATCAACTATGTTGAAAACTATTAACATTACAAATCAATTATTTCCTTTTCTAATGAAAATAAATGTGTTTTTTTTTCATTGTTATTTAGGCTAAATAGTTTATGATTGTGAAAATAAGTTTTAACCTTAAAAGTTCCCAATTAGAATAATTTGTAAAACGTATTTTATATCAAAATCTTTTTAAATACTCCTCTATATTGTCACAGGATAGGCGTATTCTAAAACCGGTATGAATTATTGAAGGTAATTATATCCGATCACAGTGAAATCTGATTTAATTGAACTAATTGCTATTACAGTGACTATGAAAATAGAAAAATTTGTCCCACTACGCAGCAAACCTACTCAATTACTATAATAGCAACGACTTCGAAAAACCATAGAAAACAACCTCTCCAGTACTACCTAATCGTGGTTGGTTATGGCACAATATCAGCTAGTTTACCCTTATAAAACATTGCTAAATGACCCTGATTTACTTTATCAAAATCAATAGGATATGCACATTTAGGTTTTATTAACTTGATAACATTTATTTCCAAATCGTTACTTTCCAATCATTATTCAACATTAGTTTTGATGAGAAGTAAATCTATATATATAAATAAAATTGAAGTGTCTGCCTGTGATTTTAAAATCAATTCTTTTATCTAACTCCTATGGTTAGTCACACGTTACCAAAACATAAACATGCATTTTTTAAATTTTTTCTGTCTGTTTGTCCGGGCTGATTTCCAGAATGGCTTGACCAACTTTTACGAAACTTTCATCTGCATGTAGACTTCTTATCTAAGCTGCTTTTAATCCCGTAAATATTTTGATTTCGTATTGAAAAATGAAAATAATCTAAAAATGATTATAGTTGCGGACAGCCTAGCTCTGAACCAAGAAAAGGTTAGGGTCTTCCGCCCACCCGACCCTATTTAGTGACGCTTGGCTGCACTGAATGAAAACAAGTACTAGGTGCCTAATACCAAAAAGTCAGTTAAATTATTTTCAAAAACTATTAAAACCCATTATCATATTACGTTTTGTATTTAAATTTCGATTATTTATTTACTAAATTTGATTTAAATCTGCCAATTTTGACCAACTTGTACCGCCAAACCAGTTTTTCTTTTTAAAACTAACTTTGAATGAACAGTGGCACTAAAATCAATTCATATAAAAACGCAAGCATAAAGAGGGACAAAAAATACTCTATGTATGATTGTAATAATTTTGTATTGCTTCATAACCATACATTAAATAAATTTCATACCTAAAAACCTTAAAAAAAGTTACATTTTAACGAAAAAAATGTCGATACCTTGTTTGTAGTCCTTTTGATTCCCTATCGGATGGTGTAACTGTACAAAAGTTTTCTTATTTTGGCCCATAGAACCAATTCCCAGACGTTTGATCCCGTAATTACTGGACACCCTGTACATTCCTTAAATACAACTATGGTAAAAACAAATAAAACACGATATAAGACAATCTAATTCTCGCTCAAGTACATTAACTTTTTTGTCGCTGTGTATTATTTTGTATTTATTGTACATTAAATTAAGTTACATAGTATATTAATTATGTTTTCAAATTTACCCTTGAAACCGCCGATTTGTTCTGGTTATCAAGCAATACAATATTATTACAATTATACATAGAGTATTTTTTGTCAAGGAATAACTATAACAAAATTATGGGGTTTGCGGATGGACGTGGCACGGGATTAAACAACACAAGTATTGTGAAATCATTTATTTATTACTATATCAACCAACTTGGCGAATTTAGAATCTCTTAGTTAATTTTGTTTCACAACCGACAGCTTTTATAGGTTAGTTTAATATATCTCTAATATGTAACAAAAATCCTGTCATTCAAACAAAACTCTGCACTACTACGCATGCGTCAGGATCTAGGTCACCATCCCCCCCCCATTCTACCTCATCCAAGTTCCACTTGTCCTGATCAATCGTTTCATCTGTTGAAATATCAAAGTATACAATAATCTGTTTGAATTTGCTACGCCTCAAGTCGCTGCGGGGGTTTGTGAGGGAAGCGTGCATGGGGGCAGCCCCCTAGGTTTAAATAAAACTACAAGCAGTAACACATGCACGCTTATGTACAACATTTACATCTGATGCTTCTATACAACCGTTCTTTCTTATATTTTATTGTGACACTAATAATTTACTCGCTTTTAAAACTTGCACTACGTTCAAGGAACAAGAAACATTAATAATAGTTGAAACTGTGGAGTGTTTAATCAAAATTTACGCTAATTAGACTTTCATTGCTAATAATTAACAGAACCAGGGACGCCATCTTGATACTTAATCTTCATTCCGTTATTCATTACAGGGAGAGGGGGCTAGGGGAGGAAGGGGTTTGGTTTGAAAAACGACGTTTCTTATTGCCAAGGAAGCTCGGATGTATTAGGACTGCTTCTTGTAACACCAAAGTTCCTCTTTCTTCAATTCTTTTTATAAAAACTCGTGGCCTCGTTTTGGTCAATTCAAACGAAAATAGTTTGCAATATTCATTTTAAGAAACACGTGCAAACTTAAGACAGTACTGTGTGTTTACATCTGCCAAAAATGCACGCATTAAAATTTTGTCTTCAGCTCCCGGAATGATATAGTCCACTCAATGAATGCATTGTAGAGTGCATGGTATATGCGATAATTTTAGACTTTAGGACTTTGTTAGGAGTAGTTAGCAGGTAAACATACTAAAAGTCCCCACAACTGGGAGGTGAGCATAAGGCGGGAGGGGGACAGGTCCAATTTTTAGGTTTTTCGCTTATATCTTGGAAACGGTGCACTGTAAAAAAAATGTTTCGAATGAAAATGAAAGTTAATTAAATTTCCTATAAAATAATTTCTGTACGTATTTATCGAATTCCTAACGGTTTTCGAGATATAAGTTGTTAAAAATCGAAAATTATCGAAAAAATCGTGTTTACCTCACTCTTTTTATTAAACATTTGCTTCTAATGCCTCCCATCAACGTTTCTCAGAAAAGTTGTCAGAAACGAAGTTGTAGAGCATTAAATTTTCTTCAATTTGATATGCACTCTTGTCATTTTATCTTTAACCAATCAAAAGTTATATAATTTCTAAGATGTACGCCTAATTTCGATGTTCCTCTAGAAATTAGTATGTTGAGAGCCTGTTGCGTTTTAACTGCTGTAACTTGCTATCATGAAGAAGTACAAAAGAAAAACAAAATTTGTTTATAAATAATTACTAGGGGAAACCCCTGCGTGCTCTTCATGCCAACCCCGTTAGAACATTCTATACACATAATAATGTTATGTTTTTTTTTATAATAAAAGTGTAGGATTAATAATAACCCCAAAGCTAAGATGGGAAATAATGTTAAATGTTCAAATTATTTCTTATACTTTATACCAGAAGCTCTGCCCCTGCTCGCTTCGCTCGCCAGCCCCGCTGTGACACTTGGTGATGCCAATGCAAACATATTATTGGATATTGTGTTACTTCTACGGAAATTATGATTGATTAATACAGAAGCACTTGGATATAAGTTAGGTGGCGGGGGTAGCTTTGAACTGTATAAAATGTAAGACCGAGGTCGAAATTGACAAGCAATATCCTCAACATTTGTCCACAAAATCCCAAATTTTGTCCATAATTTTTGAAGTTATACTTCTTTGCGCCCGTTAGACACTTTGGGATGGGATGTT
>JAGFPH010010089.1:8451-42466 GCA_018207615.1 Philaenus spumarius
CATAAAGTCGATACCATGGTTCCTGATGAGAATCTAGAAGGACAGTACACCTTTAATTTCAGCGTTAGCAAAGTAAGTTCATATAAATAAAATTAAAGACTAGTATTTGGATATGGTAACATTTTTAGAAGAGAACAAAATTGGTCAAGAGATTAGCTGGGGTAGGTAACTAAACTTCGGTTCTAATATTTTAATCAAAACTAGACAATAATGTTTATCATCTAAAAAGAATATGTACAGGAACGATAATAAACATTAAGAAATTATACACTCTCACTAAAATCAATTTAAAATGTACGACATTTTCTATAGAAAAGTATTTAAAAAAATTACGTTTACCAGTTTTTCTTGTTGTGAGATTGGTTGGCCGTAATGTAGATTTTCTTAGTTTTTGAATTTTAATTTTGTAATGCAAGATTTTTGAAATAGAAGAATATTCTTCAAACTAATCTCCAAACTAATCTTGTTGTTACAAATGTTACAAACTTTGTAAATTGTTAATAAATGTAAAAGTGATTTATACGCATTACTAAATTACTAAGTGTAGACCTTAAGTACTTAATTAATAATTTTCCAAAACTATGTAGACCTTCAACAGAGTCTGGTATATGCAATAAAATTTCCGATAATATTATTACCTATTTCCTACAGTGACTAGATAGAGACAGTGTGGCCAAGTGAGGTCTTGTTTCCTATTGGTCAAGATGTCGGCAGCCATGTTTTTCCTAAATTTGTATCTGTTTACATTACATTCATTCACGTTCACATATTGTAAAAGCGACTTTACCGATTTTTTAACAGATATTTGTTAGTTTTTACTTTAAAATAAACGTAATAGTTATTTTAAAGCGATTTGTGTTGAAGTATGTGATATTGCACCCAATTAATAAGGAAATGACAGCAGATTAGGCTACTCCCGCCACTCTACGGAATCGTTTCAGCGCGCATATTTCAGAAGTAAGTACATACCAGAAGTATTTTATTTACAACAGTTAAAAGTTCATAACATAGGCTATTCCTTTTTATCAGTAGAAAAGAAAAATGCAATAAATATTAGTATTACGCAATTTTAAGAACTGTTTTTGGCCCAAACCTATAATTTCGTCCGTGTTAGCCCTACGTTTGTTTATAGTTTTCAAATTAAATTGTCATCGTTATTTTTTCTTTCTTTTAGTCTTGGTGAAGATACAATCTAAGGCAAGAATCACATTAATAAGTAGGCCTAACTGAAATAATGAGGGAAATTAATAATGCAACATGTTTTTCGGCTTTGAATAACTTAAACTTGAAAATCTTGAATTGCCTAACCTCAAAATCAAAGAATTGTAATTTCGATGTTAAATTGTTGTTAGAGACATTCATTTTATTATTAGCTTTCAATTGAAATAGAAATAAATTAGTTAGTTAGGAAAGTTTGAATTGCTTCGCTTATTAAAAAAAAATCAGATGGAAATAAATGCATTGTAAAAATCTGAAAGTGTAACTTTGAAAATATTTAATTTGTAAAATTTATTCATTGATAAAAAATGCTAATTAACAACAGGATGATAATTAAAAGACAATTGGTTTAGTTTTATACTGTTGCTAAGTTTATATGTAGCTGTGATTGTAAAATATTTAGTTAGAATGTAGCCTACAAAAACTATTTTATGATCCTGTTCTGTGAAAATATTATCTCAGAAAAATTTTAATTTTTTAAACGAAAATGTCTATAAGTTGAGAATTAAATTTAATTAAAAACAATTTCATTATGACCAGTCAAATAATTTTTCAGATAGCTACAAATTATTGAAAATTTGGTTACTTGAAAATAATACAAAACCTTAACTTTCATTCAAATAAACCGCATAAATAATGTAATTGAACTTCAAAATGTTTTTTTAACGTAGAATTGAACAAAGAAAATAATAGTGCAACTTGTTTTGATATAGCTTTATTAGTTTGTAATTAACGTCAGTAGGCTACTCAACTATTGGCATACTGTAGGCTAGTAAAAAATGTGATAGTAGGCTAGGCTAAATCATTATATTTTATAGGTTATTTCATTTTAAACAACTTATCTGCTTTCTAACTACTTTTTAACATTTAAAAAGTTGTTTACGAGGCCTTTATGAAATAAAACAAAAGGTTTTATAAATATTTTGAAAATAAATTGCATTATACTTTATGGCAAATAACGTTACTTTTAGGAAAAACATGGCGGCCTCTTTCATGTGGCCACACTGTTTCTATCTAGTCACTGTACTATTTCCCACTGTCCTATTTATTTAAAGTTTTTTTTTAACTCTGCGTGATAATCTATATTGTTAAAAAAAAATATAACGGGGGATATATTACGAAATATTTTATATAAATGACCACTGAATTTTAAGATAATATCAACTTTTACATATTCTAAACAACAAACAGGATGGTAGGGTTACTACATTATAATTTCAACATCACACATGAATTTATTAATTTGAAAACCAAATGAGTTTTGTTTTGTTTTGTTTTAGAAAAAAGTGAAAACATGGTGGCCGAATGGCCTTGGAGAACAACCGCTGTACTACATGAAGTGTATTTTCCGGAAACCAGACGAGGATACAGATGCTGGGATCATGGTTGGGTTTAGAACCATAGAGTTGGTGCAGGATTATATAGACGAGGAAGATAAGCAAAAAGGTAGGTCAAAGTATGAACATTTGAACATTCTAATAGAAAACGCAAGAGAAAATGGGAAACAGTACAGATGGAAATATATGTGATAAAACGGGCCGCGCAGGTAGGGATGTGAATGTGGAAGGGAGGAAGTATGCCATGTGTGGAGGGGTGGGGGATTTTTACGGCTATGTTTTTAAAAGTTATGTACAATATTTATAAATAATTTATGCAATATTTAGTATAACAATATATACAATATTTATAACAATATATACAATATTTATAACAATTTAATTAAGTTGATTATAGTCCAGAAATAATAAAACACTACAATGTTTTTAGAAAAATTAGTGCACTAGTCACCGACTGACTCGTTACGCTGACCTCCGTGCTGTTAGCGCATGCACATTGGCCGCCCCTGCTTCTGCGCGTACAACCAACTGCTTCTTTCCACATATTTCCTACTTTAAATTCAAATCTGTACAAATTTTATCGTTAACGTGGCGTAATATAATGCACTATTAACTTATAGCGTAAAGCGGTGTGCTCCTATAAAAGAGAGGACTTGTTTACAGTAAACAACGTCCAAATGTTTACTTGAAGACAGACGGTTTCCCTGGAAGTGGCAGAAGGTCATGCATAACCCTCTCTCAGTCGCAGAACGCAACAATTTCGAAAATTTGCGAAAATGTGCATATATTTGCATAATCGATAATTTAACTCACTTAGAATCATCCAATCGCAATAAAACTGGCACCATTGGAAAGGAAATTAATTACACTTTAATTTTTGTATTTACAACTTTTTCGTAAAACGTATATTTACATATGTAATCATCGTTTTAAAATATGCACATCGGTCTACAGCTCTTTCTGTGCGCGAATGTGCATACAATTGTACTGTTATTTCCCACTTCTTCAACGTTTAAGACCATCTACAATAATATTTCTTTGACAATTATAACGATACCATTGGATTCATCAAGATTTTATCTTCTGTTGGTGTCTTCCAATCAGATGTCACTATAAAATTACTATTTTTTCAAGAATTACTGTAAACCCTTGCGATTGGACGTTTCTCAACCAATGAAACAGCCCATTTGTCAATCGATATTGTGAAGGCACTGCCTTATATTTTGACAGATTTCTATACACCATTTTGTAGAGTAAAGTCTGAAGTTTGTAACGGTGGGAAGTAATCCAGAAATAACCGGTTTTTTGTCTGTCGTCTAGACAGTTGAAATGTACGTTCTGGTGAGAAACTCTAGCGCGTTTGTTCTCACGCTATTCAAATGTCCCGTTTTCTTCTTACGCAGCTGTAGACTGGCGACTTTTCATTAGATTGATGTCATTTTGTTATTCAAATAAATATAACTCAAACACTTTTGTGAACTAAGGAAAGACAAGTGCACCGTTCTTTTCTTTGATTTATCCTCTACACTTTGTTATAATAATATTTCATTTTTGGGCAAAGCATATATTAGTAAATGACGTTACAATCTAGGCCTAGGTTTGTTACCAGTCGTGTACTTGGAACATAAAAACTGTTTTTTTCAAAATAAAAAATTTGAAATTGATAAATGTTTTTATACAGTTCTATTTAGAACTAAATGCGTAACTAAAATTTTTACGCTTACGAAAAAAATACAAAAATTGTTTACTACTTGTTATGTAGGCCTAAAGTTGAACTTTTTCCTTTCGTTACTGAACATTTTTTGTTCCTTGAGCTAATAACTTTTACAATTTCAAAATAAACTAACTTTTAGTGGCACATTTGAATTCTTTGAAGTTTCTTCTACAAAAAACCTATTGAACACTTTTGGATTGGGGTTCATTTATTATTTTTGGCGAATTTTTTAAAATATGCTTGCAAAACGCTAAAAACGGGCAATTTTAGCTTTAACCGTGCCAGTTCTAGGGTTAAATAAATTTTGTAGAGAACGGAGCAAAACACAACAGTTTTTAGTACACACGGGAAATAACCAATTCGCTGTCACAATAGGTTGGTCACTGTTGTAAATACGACAACAGTCAACACTGTAGATCAAAGGAAATTCCTAGATCAAGTTGTCGTTGCAGAACTTGTTGTCTTGAAAGTAAAAGGATACAATGTATACCTTTAGTGGTCTTTTGGTCTCAAGGGTTGATACGCGGTAAATTCAAACTGGCTCAAGCTATAAATTTCCTTCTAATCAATATTTTAGTTCGTTTACCACACCCAATCAAGAATAATTTATAAGGTAAAACTATATATACTTTTTTAAATAGTAATAGATTTTTTTTCTGAGAAAAAAGGACTGAGATTATATTCAATTATATCGTGTTTGGACTTAATGTTCTTGTTATTTGATGCAGATTACAAAAATGACGTTATTTTTACACTCTATGGCGAAATGCAAAAAAATTTACTCAATAAGATTATATTCAATATCACTCAAAATAATAATTAAAATGGTATCATCAATCGGATAGGAAATGTATTAAATTATAACTTACAAACAAAGAAAAACTTAATTATCAAAGCACAAACTTTATTTTACAATTAATAAAAGTTCCAACATTACCTACCGAATCATTCGGTTAGTAGATGCAAAAGAAACTGATCTGGAAAAAGCATTTGATACCGTCGATGGCAATTTACTTACTAGGAAACTAAAATGCGCTTGATTTCAAGAAACAACTTTAAAAATGGTATTGCGATAACTTTAATGAAACATGACAATTATTCTTGATTTTAATTCTTGTGGAGTTCAGCACTTCTAGAAAAGATTATTAGAATCGTCCAAGGTAGTATGAATATGGCTGTTCTAATTTGTTCGTAGATAATAACCTTGAATATAAACAAATTATTGGCATTGTGTTGCTGATTGAAGGAGCCAGCTAAGGGTTTGCTGGAAGCGGGTTTTCCACTATGAAACGTTGGTTCAATCAAAGAAATACGTTAAGGCATGTCGCACACTGGATCCGTTCCGTTCCGTCCGCTCCGCTCCGTCCTTTCCGCCAAAAATCGAAAACCATGTAATCAAATGTGGAACTGCACATAGCATCCGCTCCGTCCGCTCCGTTCCGTCCGCTTCCGCCACTTTTCGAAGAGCGAGCGATTTTTGGCGGAAGGTCGGAAGGCCGGAAGCGCCACGCATGCGCAGTGTACAGATAGACAGAGTTGTCTATCTTCTAGTTCCCGTGTTTTTTCTAAAAAAAGCAAGCATAATACGTGTACCAGTCAAGTAGCCGGTGTACTTGAGAATTATTTCTTAAAAAAAAAACAATCTAAAAGCACAACTTCAGATCATCTTACTTCATTTTTTAAATCCACCGAAGATACTGTCAGTACATTCACTCCTTTTCTTCAAATTGAAATAAAATAAAAAATATCGTCCTTATTGTCAGAATATGTTTATAACGCTGTTATCCCTGACCTATAGAAATAGAAAAAAAAAAAACATTTTGTTTGTCATTAAAAAAGAAAAATATTATCTTCTAACAGTACCATACAAAATTTGAACTCCTTTTCTTATCTATTTCTTAGTGAGTTTTTATAAAAAAACAAAATGGCTGATTGTGACTAAATTAAGCAGCAAAAGAGTTGCTGAACATTTTTCATTTATTTTAATGCATAGAATATGATTCTGTATTGCGAGCTAAGACTTTTTGACACCCTTACTACTCCCATAGTCATAAGAAATATTTTATAAATTAACTTAATGCAAACACCAGAAAACTATAAACTGAAAAAAATATGGTTTTCAATTTACTTATAACATGGTTTTCAATGAAGTTTTAAAACGAAGTTATTACTCTATGATGTGGGTTCTTATCTCTCCTTAAGGTCACAGCCAACCGCTCCTCTGGTGATATGCTTCTTCTAAAGTTTGTATGACGTTTTTGAATTGTAGGTTCTATGAAGTGTAATAGCTCTATAAACTTTTCGTAACTCATACGAAAATATCGAAAAAATCTTTGATTGTCATTTTCAATCTTGAAAATAGCGTATGATACTCGCCCTCACTAGCCCGTGCGGCATTAATACTGCGCACCCACAATCTTCTTTTTTTCCTTGATACTTGATCATCCTCTTCTGCAGCTATTGCCAATGCTATTACAGCAGTTTCTCCGTCGCTACTGCTGGAACTCATAATCACACAATGGAAAAAGCCGACACAAAGAATTACATGCGAACAATGACAGTGTGTTTCGTCTAATGGCGGTTGGCGCGAAATATTAACGATAAAATTGAGCGGACCGGACGGAACGAGCGGACGCAGTGTGTGAGAAAACTGCCGGAACTGAGCGGAGCGGATGGAACGGAGCGGAGCGGACGGAACGGAGCGGATCCAGTGTGCGACAAGCCTAATTGAGAGATGAAAGAGAGCTAATCAACTTACAATTTTGTGTCTTTAAACTTGCACGGAAATGAGTGCGTTATGTGAGAATGTGTGGAGAAAGTCAAGAATACAAACACTTTGAAGTAGTATGAAGTCGAATACCCAAGCACAATATGTATGAAAGGCGGTATTCCATTACTATGGAAGGCGGTAAGTCTGTAACTAAAAAGATGTGATGTAGTATTTGTAATATTTCAGTAAATGTTATAGATATTTTGTTACTGTATGTTGTTTTATCTTTGCAGTAATCTATGTTTGTTTTTTCAGTGCAGTGTGATTTTTAAGCTCTTAGGTGATTGCAGCGAAATTTTAGGCACTTTTATGATTACTGAATTGAATATATTCCTTCATTCACAACCCATGTAGGACGAGGAATAATTATTTTCATGGAATATGTAAAGTTTTAATTTATATTGAGTTGAAAATGAAAGATAAATCTAATATAAACAAAGCCAAATATAAACCAACTTAACTTCAGTATTTTGCTCTCTCAAATACAATTATAAAATGGAGCATTCCGTAGCACATCAGAGTCTATTTAAGTTCTAAAATAACACTTTTGTAATGGGAACACAAAAAGAAGTAAATATAGTAAAATCTACATAAGTTAACTTACTTTACAATGTCTTCTGTTTCAGGACTCTCGTTTTATTTCAAAGTCAACGACGTCCCATTTTTTGCCAAAGGCTCGAACTTAATCCCAGCGAGTATCCTGCCAGAGCTCAGCAGTGATATTGCGACTGTAGAGTATCTGCTCAAGTCTGCAAAGGAAGCTAACATGAACATGCTCCGAGTGTGGGGAGGAGGTTATTATGAATCGGATTACTTTTACTATGTAAGATATTCAGTTTACTTATAAATGTTTCATCTAGCATTGTACTGAAGAAAATTATAAAAGCTAACGTACAAATTTAGAAATAATTCATATGGCAACGAACACATATAATTGGATCCACAAGTTTAACCAAATAATAACACAGTCAGAGAATACAAAAAACAGCTTCCATACTATACAAATGCCAGCTGTTACTTTAAAAAAGTTCAAATTAAATTATTCAAAATGTTTGAATAGTATTATAGTAAACAATTTTTAATAAATAAATAAAGTAAATATGAGCTAACATTGTTTTACTTTCTCACTATACTATAGTATAGAGAAAGTAGTATAGTGATCGCAAAAAAATCGATGTTGAGATTTTTGTGGAATTATCCGTTTTGGGACCCCCTGAGTCCAAAAAAGTGGTTTTTACAAAATGTCTGTATCTATACAAAGCTAGAGCGAAAACTATTACATCGATTTCAAACAAATTTGCATCAGACATGTCAAGTAGGCCAGTACAGATGCACTAAAAACGGGTTTGTAAATTTTTGAAAAAAAACCCCTTTTTGGCAAAAAAAAACACCAAAAAATCAGTTTTTTTTTATAAGAAAACGGCTCTATCGGTTTTGATACAATTTGGCTTATTTGTAGCTTTTAATGTACCCTACCATATGCAAAACACAGCATCTTCCTTAAAAATTCTCGTTTAGCTAGTAATAATAATAATAACAGATTTTTGGGGTTTTTTTTGGCCATAAAGGGGGTTGTTTTTCAAACATTTTCAAAACCTTTTTTCGTGCATCTTTACAGGCCTAATTGACGTGTTTGATGCAAATTTGTTTGAAATTGATCTAATAGTTTTCTCTCTAGATAGTAATAATAATAATATTTATTAGTTAATCTCCTACTTTAATAAAAAATCACCTCTCCTACCCGACATTACAAGTCACAGTGAATCTGTTTAATAATTTAAATATGTTTGTGAGAAAGTATGTGCCAGTTCCTGGTACCGTTTATTGATTTTTGTATTAGACTAAAGCAATAATGAATTTAATTAAACTTATGAACTTTTACAATATACAAGAAAGGCCACCAGAATTTCCTTTATTTTATCATAAGAAATACTACCTCAAAAGTCCATTGCGAAATATTGTGCGCAAGAGTTATAGAAGGTTAAATTTAGCTAAATTTAGTTTTACTTCAATTTAGCTAATTATAAAGTTTATTTATTATTTAATTAACTTCAGAGAAGGTCCAATACAACATTTACGTAGGACCAACTATTCTCGATGTATAAGGCTGAGAGAAGTTTGTAGTTACGATGCATTTGTTTCCCAACCCAACCATCTTTTTACATTGTGTCTCCTGTGTGCCTATTCCATTGGTTATATATTTTAATAATACTTTGTTAATAGGTCGTTTTCGTCTTCAGCTTTTTTTACTTCTTCATTATTTTATATACTGTTATCATCTATCATCATGTCAGCAGATCACTTTGTTTCAGGGTCTATTTCACTATCGTTTATTTCAGTTTCTAATGTCACATCATTGAACATAGTTATTCGATGTGTTCATCGCCCATTTCGATTGTTTCTAAACCTTTCTGATCTTTAATCATTTTGGACATAGGATTTCGTGAATTTGCTTCAGTCAGTATTTCTGATGACAAAATAAAAACAATCGCCGTAACACATCTCGACTTGGATAATTTCGCAGTAAATATACAATTTATTAGATTTTTTAAGAACTTAGCTTGATAATACAATTTAAAAAAAAATACCTAGTGAAATGCCCGGGATTCCTTACTTCTCTCAGAGCGAACTACTTAAAGGTTTTGAGAGTGGAGATATGAATCACGCATGGGTATCTCGTAGTGCAAAGTAAACGTAGATACATTTTATTTCTTATTGGTTAATAATAGAGGATCTTCCTGCCACTGCGAGAAATGTTTAGTATTATCACAGATAAAAGATATCACACGAAGATGTACTACTGAACGAGAAAAAAGAAGCGCACTTAAGTCTGCATCAAGTAAGAAGTGTTGAAAAAAGAACGGTAAAGACGAGGTAAAAGTCAAATCAGAGAAATAAGAGGCAACACACTTTCTAATTGATTTAACTTGGCAACACTTCTCAAGTGTAGAAAATGCTTGCGATAAGTAGGCCTACAATGTAGTCTTGATTAACTTACTTTGTCTCTAACATTTCTTAACATATTGTGAATTTTCTGGGTAGGCTGTACCAGTCTTAGATAAAAACGAATAAATTAAATCGGAAGCTATACTGGGCCACATAGACTGGACATGTTCAAAGACTTACCTTGAAAACAAAAATCGCCAAACTGCAGAATGTCTTAGCTGATCACTTACAAAATTATTATGACACATTGAGGTTAACTCAATAAAGAAAAAGCTAGATTAGATTTAGGTTTATTAACCAAAATAAAAAAAAAATCATATGCCCCTAGTTACAAAAATGAAAAATTTACATGCCCTTAGATACAGAAAAATAAAAAAAGGTTTGTTTACAAAATATAATTTAAGTTGAATTTAAATGTTCCCTCCCTAAAAATTTAAAAATTGAAAAACCCTCCCATTTAATAATGATTACAAAGTTTATACAAAAATTAATTAATTAAACAAAATTACAAAATTTAACATATAGTACCATGGATTTATTAATAAGTAACATTTATGTCGTTGGCCAACTGTAAAGCTAATTACAATTAAATAATAAAAAATAAAGGCGTTAAATGAAGTTGTGAGACGTCTCTCTATAATAAAAAAAGATATATAATTTCTATTGATAGTCCTTGGAGGACTGAGGTTCGAAAATTGCTATAGCGCTCCTCCCAAGATTATTAAATTTATAAAAGACATATATTAAATATTATACATTTCTAACAAGACACCAAACAGTCACAATCTATTCAAAAAAAGTTTGTTACAAAGTTCACTGCAGATTTTAGTAAAATTTCTTAATTAAGTTCATAGCTATTTCAAAAAAAAAAAAACTAGGCACTGTCGCAGAAAATAACCATTAAAGTTGCATAATGAAGTTGGATTTAGAAGCAAACATGGTGTAGTAGTTGCATTTAGAAACAGAACATGGTGTAGTACTTGCACCAGTTATACACTGCATATAAAAACAAAATAACATGTTTTTAGAATTAAGGTAGGCTTTAAAACCAAACATAGTGAAAAGCCTTTAGGTTAAAAGTTTGCCTTTATAAAATTTTTGATAACAGGTGACAAGCAGGTATTTTAAAATAAAAATGTTAACTGTTAATACAAGATTTAACCAAAGTTAACTTGTCAGCATATGTCATGTTACTTTAACTGTTGCTTTATGTCTAAAGACCACATGGTAAACCTTTAAAATGCTTATTGCTTATAGACTCGATATATTTCAGAGATATCGCTATTTAAATGATAGGTTTTTAAAAGCCCTTATTTGTTAAAAAATTGCACAGCTTTAAGTTAGTAATAAAATTACATAAATTGCCTAAGCTAGGCTTTAGTTTGAAAATAGGCTAGTTACATTAATTGTATACTGATTGTAATTTAAAGAAGGAAAACTTGAATAACATTGATATAAAAATATACTTAATGAATTTGAACTGTTATTTATAATATTAAATGTAGACTTAAGTTCACATAGTTGGAAACTTACAAGTAAAGTTTTATAACAAAGGCAACGTTAAAGGTGACAAGAAAAAACATTCTAATCTGGTAATATAAATTCACCTACCTGGTTTTTAGTAGAATAGGACTTAAAAGAATGACATTTTAATTACTAACGCACTGTCGATCAACTCCCGACTAAGACATTTATAAAAATTAAGAACGGCACAAAGACCAAGCCATTACGTCTGTCGAGTTGAACAAAAACGGGAAGGCAATGGCCGCCCTTCAACTAAGTTAAATCTATCAGAGCCGGTCACGTGATTAACAGCTGGATTCTCAGATATACCTTTGACTATTGGTGTCTGTACGGAGTCTCCGTCTAGCGGTAAAAAGGGCTAGAAGAAGAAAGAGCTAGAAGAGTCGAATAACAGACTGCATTGTCGGTAAGGCCGACAAACGTAATAAGGCCTATATGATATTTTCTCTGTGGTACTGCTATCCTGTCACACGAAGTTACATAAACAGCTATACATAATGGCACAGTAACGCAAAAAAAAACTAAATTGTTTAGAAAACAGCGATGTTAAATAATAGTATTAATTTTAAAAAGTTTGAAAATTAAACTCACTATTTTATGTCGAAGTCAGCAAAGGTTGAACGATACCACTCTGTACCCCCTCATTGCCATGGTTTGCCATAAATTAACACCTTTTGAACAGAAATAGTATGATTTATGATTCTACTATTCCACAAAACACGACTAATCATTTACAATAACAGGTAAATATGTCCTAAAATCGTTTATCTACAGAAAAACTAACTTCACTATATACATTTTACTAATAGTTTACAAAAAAGTCCGTACTATTAATTATTGTCGTTTGTGAGTCGACCTTAGTAAATTGTAATCTAAAGAGGTTCAAATTACATATATTCAAAATATTTATATGATATCAGAAAAGGTATTTTATTTAGTTGTTTCTGTGACAGGGCTTGGGAAGAATAAACAATCAAACAACCTCAAATAACCTCCTTCATAGCATTAGTCCATCAATGTTATATTACCGTCGCTAGGGAAATAACTGTAATGTGTGATAAATGATGTACAACGGTATTGTGGGTATTCTTCATGGGGTATGTCGTTGAATAAATTAAATAGTTTTATTTAGTCATTGTTGATGTTTATTAAAATATAAATCATATTATTGCGTTCGTTGCCAAAACGGGTGTTTTCATAATCTGCTTAAAGGGATTATTTGTACAAAAGAATTTAAATTTAGAAAGTTAATGAATACAAGTCGAAAAATATGTATCGCTTTTTTTTTGTTACGCAGATGTGGTTTACTAGAGGTAATGCCATGAGTGCGCCGATAGTTACTCTGCTGCGTAGTGGGAGAACTAATTTATAACCGATTAAAAAACTAATTAGCAATTCAAATCAGTTTTAAGTTAATCCTAGTTTGAGAAATGTAAACGTATTTTATAAAATTTCATAATTTTGAATGACTGGACTGATTTTAATGAATTTTTGCAACAACGTAATATACGGTTAAAATAAAAAATCTTGATATATATAAATGTTTTCAAAATTCTAACTTTAATTTGAGGAAGAATATTTATAAGGTTTTTAATAACTTTTAGGTTAGTTGGGATGTGATTTGATATCGGCCTACAAGTTTACGAACTAATGTGGAATATTTTAAATTTCAAACAGTGTTTGAATACGCTCGCCGGGAACTCTAGTTTATAAACATAAGTATTAACAAATTTTTTTGTTTTATATTTCAGGTGGCTGACAAGATGGGTATTCTTGTATGGCAGGACATGGCTTTCGCCTGCAGTTTGTATCCTGCAAACAAAGATTTCTTGGCTAATGTTGGCAAAGAGGTTAAGCAACAAGTTCGCAGATTACAGTCCCATCCTAGCCTCGCTGTGTGGACGGGGAACAACGAGAACGAGGGTGCTTTGAGAGATAACTGGTGAGTTAAGGAAAACTTAATTCGGTAGTCGTTGAAATCATATTTATCAGTTAAGGAATTACGGGCTTTGAAAAGCTATGTAGTTTTTCGAAGATTAGTTATCTGCAAGACATTTGGAGACGAAAATAACAAGCATGGTCATAAGTATAATTATGCGTATGGTAAATGTTTAAGATTCGACCATCAAGATTTTATATACATTTATACAATCACCGAGACAATTGGAAACGTCTTCTGAGGTTCACATAATTTGATTTTTAGCAAATGCTGGAGCTTTAGAGAAAAGCTAAAATATCAAAATCTTAAACCGTTTAAGAATTACGATTTGAAACTTTTGAAAGATTCGTAAACTTTGAAGAAGATTCGTTAAACTACAAGAAACCACTAGGGTAGGTTAGACATTTACTAGACCATTAAACAAATCTTTAAAGACTAAGAACGTCCAGTAATAAACTTTTAGAAATTTCTATATTGTTGTAGGCAAATACTATACTTTGAATTTTGACTTTGGGTTTAAACAATTCCTAGACCATATCCTACAGGGTTGAACAGTTGCTAAAAAGCATTTAAAACCTTATCTATATTAATAAATAAATGACCAAAATAAGTCAGGAGATTAATTAAGTATATGTATTTAAGTTGTTTGATAAACTTTAAAAATAATTCTGATAGTAATATATATGACTACGGAAGACCGCTGCGACTTTCGTACGCCAACCCTAGTCACTTTTTTTTGTAATTTCTTTCTAACAAAGGTGTAGGGTTATTCATAATGTCGATGTTGAGATGGTAAATAATATTAAATGTCTAAATAAAATTTTAAGTCTATGATACAACACAGAAGTTATAATAAAGGTTAAAAAGAATAGCACAAATTAACCTACTCGTAAATAGAAACCTTACATAAAAAATGGAAATTATAAAAAGTATGGAATCAGCTGTTATTGAAAATATTATAATATACAGTTTACCTTACCAACAACAAACATCTTGAATCAGCTGAGGTATGCATTTTTCTTGAACTGATATTTTAAAATAAACGAATTGATTTTTTGAAACTAAGTACGTCTAAATTTTCATTTAAACTATTTCTAAATAATCAGGCTATTGGTATACTATATATTATACATAGCCAATAAAGCGCACAATTGTCATGTAATTTAACTTATTATTTCAAACTTTTCTAGTGGATTCTAAACTTGTTGCATTTTGTTCACCTATTTTGACTGATCTTTAAACTTTAAGGTACGATACTGACAAAAACTACTCAATTTTCGAGAAGGATTACATTCAATTATATGTGGATACTGTTAAACCGAATGTTGTGAACCAGGACAAATCGAGGCCGTTCTTGTTATCAAGTCCCTCCAACGGTAAAGAAACCGAAGATGAAGGCGGTGTGGCAATGCATCCTGGAAGTTCTTTGTATGGAGATGGTATGTATAAAAAAAATTTCTGTTAATTTTTCTTGTCATAATTTAAACGATAAATAGCAGTAAGATAATTTGATTAAACATGTATATTGCATAATTATGTGTAGCCTACAGTTGTAGAAATGTATAAAATAATGTATCTATCTGTAATATTTGTGTTATTTGATATGTTCTTCTTTTCTTGTTGAAATTAATCTGAGTTTCCTATTCATAACATCTTCCACAATTACATTTAAGACAACAAATACCAGAGATGAGTAGAGGGAATGAACATTTGACCGGTTAGAATTTTGTTGAAGTTTAAAGCTGAGTGTTCCCTTGTATAAACAGAATTATCCGTCAATCGTGTGTCGTTCCTTGAACGCCAAGAATGTTAAATTTGCTTTCTCTTAATCATCTGAGTGCAAGTTATACCATTCGAAAGATATTGGTTTAATATATAAATACCCTAGTTTTTCGTATACTGATCGCAGTCCTTTATTTAGTCACCGTTTAAAAGTGATGAAGCACGTTTCGCCTATTGTTCAGGCATTGTCGAATCACAATTATTTAAAATGAATGGCACTTATATAATGCTCGTCAATTAAAACAAACACTTAACACATAAAAAAACATATGTGAACAACACAAATAATCTTAGGTATGGGTTTTGATTAGGAAAGCCGCAAACGTGCACATTGGTCGGTCCTTGCGTCATTACTAATGCGTTTAGTTTATCATAGACGACGCGATAGTGTACACTAACCAACTTAAAATGTTTAGCGCTATAAATTATGTGTTGGGTACGTTTCTTTTTATGAATATATGACGACCTGAAAAGTGCTAATATATATAGTTTGTCCAAACAGGCGTGCGCTCTGAACCATAAAATCGACCCTCGTTCCCCACGCGCAGACACACTCACACTTCCTACCTGGCGCTAATCTTCTATGAATCTGCGCTCAGGTAGGCAGTGTGAGTGTGTCTGTGCGTGGGAAACGAGGGTCGGAGCGCACAACCGTTTGGACAAACTAGAATTGAAAATAAGATAACGATCTCGAAACGCGTCGTAAGTAGGATAGCATAACGAAATCACACAACGGAATAAGAAGAATGTAAATTACTTAAGTAATTTCCTTTATTTATTTAATTTTATGAAGTGAATTGGATTATAAAATCATGAAACTAAAAATAGTTATTTAGCCATCATAATATTATAAATTTATGTTACACGAAGATGTAAGAATGTTTAAAAAGTTAAACGAATCTATAAATGACTATATTGATAGTAAAAAAGTTGTATATATATTCATTTTAAATTCTCAAATCATATAACATAGCATAGCCTACATTCGTTCTATAACTTATATACACAATCTAATCCACTTCCAGACATTATGAGATACATTTTTGTTTGAGGTAGTAAACATAACCCCGAAGTATAATCTAGGCTAGGTTTTCTTTTGGTATTACAGATGACTTGTGAAATCAGCCGTTATACCACTATTTTGTTACTCACGGATGTACGGACGAACGTATGTTCACTCGGAATTATTGGAGTTGATTTAATTTTAACTTAGGTAGCACAGAGTTGTTTATCAAATTATAATAGACATTTCTTATAGTTACATTTTTATCTTATTTCATCGTGGAAAATATGAAATGTTTTACAGTTAAGTGCCTACTTTTATATTATAATTTATTGAAATCTCACTAACAATACAATCAACAAGTAATACAATTATTTAGTGCTAAAATACGATTATCATTATTTATCAGTGTAAATCAAGAAGTTCAAAAAATAAAAAGAGGAGAAAATCATGGAAATAAAAAAGTACCTGAGTCTGTTTTTGTGTCTGGAAGAAAGAATAATGACTGACTATACAAGCACAGTTAACAATGATGCCATTGTTATCAAAGAAGTAGAAATGCACAAGCATTGTAAGCAAGTGATGTGCTAACGATGTTGATCAGATTCAGCTTAGCTAATGGAATTATTTTGAGAATACAAAGCAAGAAGCAATTAAAATAGGTTTTGTATCAATCTTATTTGAATTATTTAAAAGTTAGGGAGCTGTAATTTTGAAGTTACAATCGAGCAAAATATTAAATTTTATAATTCTATTAAAATAGCAATAACTCTAAACAATAATCAAAGATAGTTTAATATATAAATTTATGATACTAGGTATAAGTAGTTTTTAGCTGTCAAGAATGAAGGAAACAAAATGAATTGTAAAATGTATACATTTTCAGCGATTTCTAATCTTTAATTAAATCATATAACATATAAAATTATTATAGCGTATTAGTATTACAATTTATAATAGCCTACATAAACAATCAAAAACCCGATATTATAATAATTTTGTTTACATAACCAGAACTATTTGACTATACAAGAAAAAAATAGGTCATGTCTATTTGATTTACGATGTAACCAAAACTGTAGGAATATTTCCTAAAATTTGGTATCTAGGCCTACTGATATAAAGCTAGACGGTAACACTGATTCACTGACATTAACTATTAGGCACTTCCCGCAATCGCACCCCTCTCAACCTTATACTTGAATTAAAGCTCTCGACGAGAAACTTTCAGGAAAATTGCTAAAAGTTAACATTTTAAATTTTAAAAGCACCTTTTGGGCGGGAAAGATTTTTTCAATTTTTTCGTTTTTCAACTTTGATTGCGTTTTGTAAGAAAACGGTAAGAGATAGTAACAAAATGTTAAACAAAAAAGTTGTAGAAAATTTAATTTCAAACTAACGATATTCCATCAGATTTAAGATCCGATCAACCGTTTAGCCGCTCTTCACCCGAGAAGGAGCACAGGCACACAATCCTTCAAATTCCCCATGGTATTCTTATGGAGATAATGTTTAATGAGTTTGAGTCAGGTGCTAAATAAAACAGCTGATTTATGCTCGGTCACCCATGTACAAATGAGCCAAAGATTAACGAGATCCTTTAGCGAATGTTCCAACTGCGAGCGACACGAAGCGTCCAGGGGCAGATCCTCTAGTTTATATATATAATTATACACAAACAATATCATATTTTAATTGTTTTTTATTTTATATTGATAAATCTAATGATTCATAATATATTACTATTACAAAACAATCATATGTTCCTAAATGTACATATGATTTTATAAATGTTTGGCCAATTTATTGAAATTTGTTAACTATTTACATTATTATATAACAAATTAAATATACAAATAATATTTTAATTGCTGAATTTCACTTAAAATAACAAAATGTTAAATAATACTTGTTTCTTGTTACGCCTGTTTCAGAAATTAGCACATTAATTATCTAGGCAATATAAAACAGTAATAAGCAATAATAGCAATGTCCGCTGTCCCATATCCATACACAAATTATCTCATGATCTATCTAGGAAACTGTAATTTTGAAGCGATATAAAACCTAATTATTGTCAGAGGTGAAGGAGTCAATTTTGGTGTTGATATCTCATAAGTGGTTTCAACTCAAAAAAGGGTGTTCGGCCCAAACATTGCCTCCATGAGGGGCGTTCTAGGCCAATCATACACAAAAACTAACCAATGAATTTCTTTTGACAAAAAACCTGTTTTGAACTTTTACTTCATATAATATAAAATACTCTTGTTTCGTTGTTTCAGAATTTATCACATTTATTATCTCGTATTATTTAACACAAAATTATGATAACCCGCCAAAAAAATACTTCGTGTTAAAAACTTCAAGAAAGCTTTCTAAAAAAAAGATTGATAGGCTTATATCATAAATTGGTACATATATATGTTATTTATAAATAATATAGTAATACTATTCATTGAAACAATATAGATTAGTAGATTAAAATTAAAAAGAAGAGATTTCCCCTGCAATTAAAACTACAAATTAAACATTTAAAAAGAAAATCTAGTATTCAATGTGGGCTGTCCTCATTTTCTCTCATTTCATTACCTTGTTATATTTTTTATTACTGTTATCCTTTTCGCGTTATTTCACTTCCAAAATTCCACTCATTGGCGTTGTATACCTTGAAAACTTAAAACTCATTGAAAACACACAAAGTAGGCCTACTCCTCTCCTCTGTTGATTGATAACTTTCGTAAATAGAAGGTTGTGTTTTGAGAAAAAAAATTGATAAATTTTTCATAGTTTTGTTATAATTGTTCTGTGTTTGTGGGTCTAACACAACTTTATTTAAATTTTAGCTTCAGTTATTTAGGAAATAGAGAAGAGAAATGAGTATTTCACAGCTTTTTCGGAAACTAGAGAAAACCGCGAATCACAAAATTCTTTAAAAAAACAATTTTCATGTCCTTAAATACGCCCTTTTTAAACGATATCGCACACGACGGTGTGATAATTCCATTGCAAAATTTCTTTGTGATCCGATTCGGAGGAAACTGACTGTGACAGAAAGACAGATGTGATCCTAAAAGAGTTCTGTTATTCCTTTTATGGTAATGAATACTAACAAAAGATCTGGAACACAAATTTTTAATGTTCAATTTGTATTTTAAACAGGTCTTCTAGATATTATAGAAAACATAAAATGCTTTTAAAGCTCACTAAATAGTGGCCATGACGAAAATGCCTCTTTACACACTTTATTTGTCTGCAGGACATGTATAGCAGATAGAGATAAGCTGAAAAGGCAACCGTGTTGAAAGATAAATAAAGGGCCGTTAAACCACTAACTACACGGATAGTAAAAGAAAAAAGACGTACTGAGAAAATTAAACATAAAGCTAAAATCAAGACTAGTACTGTAGATACCTAATGTTTTTTTTTTTTTGTTTTTTTAAAGGGGAGGAATGCTCTTATGCAGACCTCTCAGCCAGCCTGAAAGGTACTATGGGACTCGATCCGCTGCCGCGTGGACCCAATACCCACTAAACCACCCCCCTCTCCCCAAACTGCTCACAGGGGAGGAGTAACAGCGTCTAGAGAATATCCCTAATGACTGTAAGAGTCAATCTGAAACATAACAAAATCTCATTAATGGTATAGCGGTGGCGGCTTGAAGATGTCTCTACTCGAGACTAGCCATCAACGAAAACGGCTCCGATGAAGGCACGATCCCGAGAACGAGTGAAGAAGTCGGGCTGGAACAGAAGAAGAAACGTGAGAAAATCATTCCCCGAGACCGGGCTGGCAGCAGAGTAGCTTGAACCGTACCAAAACAGCACTGGAAGAGGGATCCCGGAGCTACGATGAAGGCCCGACTCGAGTTCCGAAGTGAAGAGCTGACTGGCTGGAACAGAAGAAGAAACGTGAGAAAATATTTCACCGAGACCGGGCCGGCAGCAGAGCAGCTTGACCCGTACCTAAACAGCACTGGCAGAGGGATCCCGGAGCTACGATGAAGGCCCGACTCGAGTTCCGAAGTGAAGAGCTGCTGAAACAGGTAATACAATGAATTAGCACTTGAAGAAATCGCTACCCGCAGCCCGACCGACAGTCGGACTACGGGAGACTGGAGAAAGAGTCGGCCGGCGTTGTGTGGTGATCATCCGTCGAAGAAGAGTGTATTGTATGGGTGACTTCGCTGCCCGCAGTAACCAACATCAGGTACCAGGAGAACTCCCCAATGAAGCCGTCCGCCAGCGACGATGAGTTTGCGTCCATTAGTCGTGTTCGATGTGAAGCGCTCCCCGAGATAAAACCATCCTCGGAACTCTAAGGGCCGTCCTAAAACTTCACTGGACGTGTCTCTCGAGAAGAACAGAAGGCACTACCCCGGGTCCTGCTGTGTTGTGTAGTTGTCCGTGTCCTGAAGTGAAGTGTGCTGTGTCTCGTCTGTGTTGTGTTGATGATACCTAATGGAAATAAACCTCTAAAGAAAAAGTACATCTTACGAAAGCCTTAGTTCCTAGCCAAGAAATTATGCCTTTAGCTAGCACTGGCTAGCCGTTTTAAGCATCGTTAGGGCCTCAAAAATGAGGCGTTTATAGTGTGTCGTTACAAAGGCAACCACATATATAACTGTGGAGTGCAGTTTCTGACCAGATATCGAGGGTGTTTACTGTTTATCTACAAACACAAGCTCTTACCATATCTAAACATTAATGTACTGACAATACTTAGCAATCATCTACTCAGTAGAAGAGTTAGCGTAGGTTTTCAAGTTGGGATCTAATATTCCAGGGACATTAAAAAGTATCTGGTGATACTTTTCCCAGTATCTGGGAAAATTTAAAAAGATCTCTATTTCTAATAATCTATGAATATTAACTCAATTTAAACTAATTTTGTTTATATCGTACTTTAATGTATCATAAAATGTTTTCTTATAAAAACTGTTTGTCTATATTTCAATTTAGAAGTAATAGGTGATTGTTATATAACTCGGTATGAAAAGAAAAATAAAAATAATAAAAATTGCAACATAAACTCCAAAATGTTCTTAACGTTGAAATGTTTTACATCTGCTTTACAGTTCATTTCTACAATTACTACGGTAACCTCTGGAAGACCGAACCTCTGCCCAGCACTCGCTTCGCTTCCGAGTATGGTATCATGTCTATGCCAACAATGGAGACACTACGGTCGGCTGCTTACGATTGGGAGCTCACCTTGGAGTCACAAGTAATACAAAGTCGTCAACATCATCTCGGTGGTTACTCACAGATGCTTATCGAAATAGCTCAGAACTTGCCTCCGATAATTTCATCAAAAATTGACGTCTTTGTTTACCTCAGTCAGGTTAGTGAGATTTTAAAAGTATAGTTTTATTATTTTTACGGATGAATTTGATGTTTCAATGAATTGTCTAGTTTTATTAGTTTACATGCAACTGTTTAGGCCTACTTTTTCTGAATGGAAAACTCTTGAGATTCAGATCTCTCTAATCGATCTATTTCACACAACAATGAAGTTAAAAATAAATAAACAGGATAAATTCGAGTTTCACTTTTGGAAAAGTTGTATGAATAACAACATTTCATATACTCATCATACAAAACAAACCATTGAACAAAAAACAATCGTCATGACGGAACAAATAACAATCGTCATGACAGAAATCCATTATGCCTTACGAGTGGAAAATAATCAAACGAGCGGACTTCTCCGTCATACCACATTATTGTTCATAAATTAAAAACATACTTTAAAAAAAAAATTTCTAGCTGTAGTTTTTTCGTAAATAGGAGTTTTAATTTACATTTTCTAGTGAAAATATTTTGTTTCCTACTTACAACAATACCACTTCATATCTTGCTTATGAAGATCTGACTGTGGTGTAATTAATGGAAATAGTCAGATCTTATGGGATTGTTTCTGTATTTCTAGAATAGATCCAACATCCCAGACCTCTCAGAAGACAATTTTCTACACTTTATTATATTATATGTTTCGAGTTATTTCGTTGCACTAGAGTGAATTATCAAAGTAAACTTTTTACACAAAAATAATATGCTGAAGGGCTCGTTTCTTTTTTTTCATAAACTAAAGAAATAACGTTATTTAACAACACAGATTCCTCCATTACTCCAGTCGTCTCCGGGGGTGATTATTTCAGAAAAAAAATATAGAACATTTTTTCTCACTCGTTCTATATATTTTTTTGGGTGCTGAATCTGAATTTAAACTTTGCTACTTCCCACGGATATGAATTCACAACGAAAATCGCAAAAACCTCCAAATTTTTTTGACAAAAAACTTTAAAAAAATTGAACATTTTAGATTTTTGCGATTTTTGTTTTGAAGCCATATCCGTGGGAAGTAGCAAAGTTGAAATTCAGATTCAGTACCCCAAAAACATATAGAACGAGTGAGAAAAAAATTTCTATATTTTTTTCCTGGAAAAACACCATTTGACTGGACTACATATTATTCTGCAGAAATGTTATATTTTTAATTATTTTATGTATTTAGATAAACCAAGCGATGGGAATAAAAACACAGACAGAGAACTATCGAAGACTCCGCAATACTTTGAATGATAAAGGTGAAGGTCAAACTATGGGAGCTTTATACTGGCAGCTAAACGACGTCTGGCAAGCTCCTTCCTGGGCTTCCATTGGTAAATATAGACTCTATGATATCTGTATAGTAGCAGTCAGTGCCTGCATAATTTTCAGAATGGGTTGTTTCAAATCTGTGCGTTTAACGAGTATAGAATAGATTAAGCTTAAGTATCTTCCACTGACAAATAGTGCACACAAAATGCAAATAAAGGTTTTCATCACAGCCACATAAGGAAGAAAACTAATTGTTTTAGTAATTGTTCTAAAGTATGGAATTTTTTCTGTAGTAGTATTTTAATTAATATTTAAAAATTTTGAGGTAAATTAACTGTTTATTTTTTATTTTCATTCTTTTTATTAAAGATAATAAGACAAGTGACGTCAAAACGATCATGTACAAAAAATAGATATACATAATTTTGACACCAGTCCCTTTACTTACCAAACTCATGAATGGATGTCCCATAGCAACGGCCGCTGAAGCCATTTCCCATCCACTCCAAAACCATTTCTCCTTAAGGGCGGTATGCCACAGGACAAATTCCGTCCTAAGTTTTAGATTTTTTAGAGTGGGTTTTAATTTTTTACCGATTAATGACATATAGATTAAATACAATTTTGTATAATAGTTAAATACAATTTGTCATTTTGGTTGTCATTATTTTAAATGGTTCTACACACACTCAAGCGTGTCCGGTTGGTCTGAACAAACTAAAAACTGTGCAGGTTAACCCAACCGTCCATACGTACAGGTTAAAACGATTGTCTCAATAAGCTGAGAGTTACCGTGTCATTCAGATGTTGAGAGGTGTCTTATTTTAATTGATATTGGCACAAGCCTAATTATGGCCGATTTATTAAACAGTGGTATAAACATTTCTTAAATAATACGTTACTAGATCTCTAACTATGAAATACTTACAGTTTGTATTTTGTAAAGTGAATTGGGAAAGTAAATTTAACATTCATCAACCCAAGTTACTGGTACACTTTTTGTAGGTTAGAATGTTTACTGCTAAACCACATATGTTTATTTCGTTTGAATGTTGGCTATTACAGAAGAATATTTTCAGATTTCCTCGGAAAATGGAAGATGCTGCACTACTTTGCCAAGAACTTCTTCCATCCCGTCCTAGTCTCTCCCAGTCTTACTTCAGACAACGAGTTCACACTTAGCCTCATCTCGGACAAATTGAGGGATATACATAATGTTAAAGTGACTATGTACGTCTACCATTGGTGCTGTCTGACTCCTCAGTTCAAGAAGACCTTTATTGTGAATATGGTATGTATATAACGATATATTCTGATTTAATTAAGTGGCAATAAAATGTGATATCATTCGCCAACTTTCTATTAAGACTGAAATCTAAATATTTGAGTGGTTAATACACATGGTGATCTGTTGCTAATTAAATCTATAAATTTATGAGTTCTTTACTGTTTAAATTAATTGCAAAACTCAAGCAGTTTAGGAAAAACACATTTTAAATGAAGGATTTTGCAAAACATATTTGAACAGATGTTTCACATGAACTGTTGTATTTAAAGGAAACAACAAAATATAAAACATCTTTAAATAACGAGTTTTCAGGTCTTAAAGATATTAATATATTTTAAACTAAAATTGATTGCAGTAGATCCATTTATATAATTTGAACTAATAAGTTAAATGACTGGTATCAAAGTTGTGTATATCCATATTTTTTGGACATGATCGCACATCAATTTAAAAAACTCAACACTTCAACTATATAAATACATGAAAGAGTAAGTACTCTGAGCTTCTCGAAAGAATTTTTACAAGTGCACTTTTATAGTCCTGCAAAAAGCCTTATTGCTTTTTCTTTTTTTTTAAAGACAAACACTCTTTTCATATTCTAAACTAATATGTTTTCCAACAGAGGAATTTCATAATTTAGATGATGTTATAATAATCCGTAATAGACTTTCAAAAGTATCAAAATATCATAGTATAGCTACAAATATGTCAGTACCTGAACTATTTTTTAACTAATACTGCTATTTTGGTCATTCCAGATCAAGTTTTTATCAGTTAGACAGCAACAATTTGACTGATTGCACTTCTTCAAGTATATTGAATCTAGCAATAATGTTTGAATCAGCTCATTGAAGAAATTCAGGGCTGGTATACTAATTAGCCGCCATCTCTATTATTTCCACGAACAGATGATTTGATACGTTGAGTCATACTTGTATGCCTAATTTTTAGGTTGGGTTTGTAGTTAGCAGAAGTCTTTATGTTGCTTGTTCTTTTAACCTTTATTACATCTGGTGTTACCGCATAATTTTAATAATTTGATTTTGCCATGTAATATTAAATAAGTACTTAATTAATTATTTTAGGTTATGAAAAATCCAAGCATTTAAAGAAATAAAATATAAAATATGTGTGGTAAGGGGATTTATGGAGAGAAGCACAAACGGATCTCACTTATTTATGTTACAAAAAGAATAGTTCATACAATATATCACATTTTAAAATGGTGAATAATAAGCTATATTATACACGAAAATATCATACAATATTTTTAAATTTGATCATAGGACCATTTGCCAATTCATGGCTGTATAGCTGAGCCAAATTTCGCGATGATACTTTAGCTTTCAGAAAAAAATTAACCGTGGCAAACGAGTGATCCTTTAGTGGTTCCGTTTTCTCTTTTATAATGTAGAACTCTAAAGTAAAACTATTCGCCAACGTGTTTTTGTCATGTACTTTCTTCATATAATATTGCAACCGTTAAATCTAAAATCAACAGTCTTCTCTAATAAATTTTTTCCACTTTTGTTGCAGAAAGCGTCTCGTGTTACGACGATATTTCAAAATGAAATAAGTCCAGTTTTAAAGAAAGCCAAGAAATGTGGGAATAACGCCAGGAAGAAATGCTTCCTGTATTTCGAAACTAGGAAGAACAATGCAAAGATCGGGCCGGATAACTTCTTGTTCCCTTCACCATTGCATTCTGTGGTTGGGATGAGGAATGCTACGATCAAGGTAAATACTTCAACTTATTTATTAAACTAGAGGGAACTTGTATGTCTTGAGTGTGAATCAGAAGTAGTGAATTTTCTCTTGATGTGATAAAACGATGCAGATTGTATTAGGTGTTTTGGGAAATTTAGACAATTTTGTTAAATTTTAATTCTATTCATTTAATACAAGGTCGTCGGAAAAACTCACATATTTGCAAAAATACGATTTCAAGTATTGAGACGATTTGTTCTTACTTTTTAAAGTTCTCATTAATGTTGTAGCAGGTTAACAGCGTTAAAAATAAGGATCTGAGGCCTGGTTCCAAGCTTGAAATGAAAAGCTCAAATTTCTGCGAATGAAACGAAAAGTAGTAACTTAGATTATAGTTTATTATTTTGTGCAGAATAACATGTCACTATAAATAAGCCGCCTAATCTACCTGTTTAGTATGTACCACAGTTATTTATTTTACTTATAATATGTTAAATTAATACATTTTGTAAAGTGAAAATATTTTATAATTCTCAACTCAGAGATGAAACGCATTCGCTAAGAATACAATGCTTAAATAAAAAAGTCACTCACAATACGATGCTTTAAACTCTCGCCAATAAAAAGACAATGCTTAACAAACCCACGCCAAAAAGATGATACAACATAACAAACCTTAGCCACTAACAAAAAACAATCTTAATACACCCACGCCACTAAAAATACAATGTTAAAAAAAACATGGTACTTTGATGATAATACTTAACACACCCGAGCAACTAATAAAACTATGCTTAAACACCCACGCCAATAAGATGCCAATGCTTAACACATCCACGCCACTAAGATGACAATACTTAACACACCCACGCCACTAAGGTGACAATGCTTAACACACCCACGCCACTAAGATGGCAATGCTTAACACACCCACGCCAATAAAGATGACAATTCTTAAAACACCCACGCCACTAAGATGACAATGCTTAACACATCCACGCCACTAAGATGACAATACTTAACACACCCACGCCACTAAGATGGCAATGCTTAACACACCCACGCCACTAAGATGACAATGCTTAACACACCCACGGCATTAAGATACTAATACTTAACACACCCATGCAAATAAGAAGACAATGCTTTAACACCCTAAGAGGACAAGTAATTTTCAGTTAAATGGTTGCCAACAAAAAATAACCAAATTATAAAAGCATAATCTTTACAACAAAATAAATAAAAGTACCTACACAACACGACCCAGAATAGTACAAATCAAATAAACTTTTCGTTACTATTTTGCTGTCTGAAATACTATGGTAAAAAAATAACATAATAGTGCTAAATAGTGCGTCGCATATTGTCAACACGCCCGAGTTTAGAAAGTTATTTTACAAGTATTTTTATAAATAAAACAATCTCGTTTTTATTACCAACTTTCGTTCTTTAATGATGTAGCCAGCGACAAGGCAAAAAGTGTCAGGTTTTCTCAAAGTTTTCACTTCCAATCGTTGTTCAATTTCAGTTACTGGGACAGTAATGTTTCATCACAATCGTATATCAGTGTTTTAGTTCAATTGTAATAAACAGAAATACAATCTTTTAAACTTAAAATATATTATCGATTTTGTTCATAATAATTGTGTACCTAAACTATTTCAGGTAACTAGTGTTTGTCCTAACGAAGACAGCACAAATGGTTCCTACGTGGATGTGACAATTTCAACTAACGCCGTGGCTGCTTTTGTCTGGTTGGACATCGCAAATGTCCCCGGACATTTCAGTGAAAACGGTTTCGTCCTTGTCAAAAGGTCAAAAACTGTTACTTTTTACGGAGAGAGTACAATCGATATTGCCAACTTTAAAAAGTCTTTGACAGTACAATCTTTGGGGAGTATTTCCAGATAACTAAATGTATACACATTTTGTAGTTTAATGGTTCAATGTAGATTATAATTGATTTATGTAGAAAATATATATTTTTTTTATATATTGTTTTTTTTTTGCAATTGCTTCATAGACCCTATCACATTTCAGGTTTCTACCATGACTCTAGTAAAAAACATTTGGATAAGTCAGTCTTTCTGGAATTTCAATAAACAATACTGATAATAAATGTATTAATTTTTTTTAAATTATTAACACATCCTAAATGGTTGGCAGCTATACCAATTATCGCAACAAATTGTTGGTGATTAGGAAACAACAAAAACTATTCCAATTGAAAATAAAACAGTTTTTTTTTTATGTATGATAGATCAAGTGTAGATCAATTAATTATTATTATAACTACCATTCAGAAACTAAGCAAAATATGCTTTTTTAATTTTAATAATAATAACAAATATGCACTTATAGAAGTGGGCCACTTAAAAAAGTTTAATTGTAACACAGAATTGAAATTGTTTACCATTGATTTATATGTTTTACTTGCATGTTTTTTGCTGTTATAACATATTTTTTTATAACTGCTATCAGGAAATTACCTAGAATATTCTTGTCGATTAGATACAAAAGTAATCTTTTAAAAATGTAATCTTCATTAAAAATAATATTAATCTAAACTTATGTTTGCAATGCCGGAAACTAAAGTCCAAACCGGAAACTAGTTCACTTCCTACAGACTTTAGATAGGCGTTTGACTTCCCTTAAAAACCCTTACGAAGTTTTTCACCAGTCTAACGTTATCTCTTTAACGGTCTACTGTAGTGGCGGCCATGTTGAATTTTTATCCTATAAGAGCAATGTGAAATTTCAAACCATTTATTTCGTTTAATTTTGATCATAAAATTGTTTGCAAGGTCTAATTTTAAGCACAGGCACAATACGCATTTGTTTTGCATTTCACATTTTTAAATTTTTCATTTGTCACGTAATTAACATTTTTGAGGTACAAAGTTTGAACTTTTTTCTTTACACAATAAAAAATGCATAATTAAAAAAATCGCAAGCCGGATCCGGTATATTATAAAGAATATTTATTTTATTCAGCTCTCAATTACAAAAGATAAATTTATAAAATGGTTTGAAATGAGGCAATGTCAAAGCGCTCAGCTCCAAGAAATTGCACTATTTAGATACGGCTATAGAGAGAAGGGAATGCGTTTCTGGTTGATTTATCGTTTACTGGAGCAGACCCTTAACATCCTAAAAACAATTATAACTAAACCTACGTACAATGGCACTCATTTAAAAATAATTAAATATGAATAATTCAGTTTAAAAAAAAATCAAATTTCGCAAGCAATTATATTAGTCCAGTCATTTTAGTAAAAAAATGTACTGTTTTCAAAAATCCGTCATACAGGCAAGGAAATTTGTACAAATTATCTCTGGAGCATCCTGATTGAAATTCTATAAAGTCCCCGAAAAAAAGGTTGTGCTTAAGCCGCCATCTTGGAAAAATACCATTTTGGCTTCTACTAGCTAAACCATTAAGTTTAGAGAAAAACGATAAAATAAAAATTGTTTCTTATGCCGAATAAAAGTTGTTTAAAAAAATTATAGGTACCAAATTTTTAATAATTAAGTAATGAACAATTTTTACTTGAACGTTATTGATCTTAACCCAATGGTTAGACAATGATTAACAAATGGAATTTTGGTCGCCATTTTCCAAGATGGCGTCTTGAGCACAACTTTTTTCTTCGGGGACTTTATAGAATTTCAATTATGATGTCCCAGAGATAATTTGCACAAATTCCATTGCTTGCAAGACAAATTTATTTTGGAAACACTAAAATGACTGGAGTATATTGCAATTTGATAAAAGCACAACAGTTTAGTAAACTTTGGACATCCTACAATTAATAGACAACATAAATATAAATAACAGAATACAAAAGAATTATAAAAGAATAAAGGGCAAAAGAAGAAGAAATTTCTTCAATCGATATTATTGGTAGGAATATACTGTACCATCTCTAGCTAGTGTATCTATATTACACAAAGAAGAAAACTCTCGTGGCATAAAAAAATGTATAATCCTATTTTTACTCGTGTTTCCTTGCATGTATGTTTGTTAAGCGTAGTGCTTCATCGGCACAAGAGAACGGCGTAAACATTATTTCAATTACTAAGGGGTTAACATGTATTATATACCTAAAACAATACACCTTTAATTCCCGTAAGAATATAGAGCTGAAACTCTAACACTCATTTCTTAAACGATACATGCAAAAATTAGAGCCCTCACATTTTGATAATTTAAGGGGTGAAATTGGACATACTACAAACCCCTAAAACAGTAGATATTCATTATTTTACTTTCCTTGAAGCTAGAGAGGTGAAATGTTTATTTTATAAATGTTAAGAAGTAGCTACCCCTATTAAATATGTTTCCACTTACTTCCTAATGGCTGGAGTGCTGAAATTTGGTACATTTTATTCTTAGGTGATATACGTGAAAGATAAATCAATTGTATTTTGATTATTTGAGACGAAGGGGTAAAACTACCCTTAAAAAATAAACAATAATTCGTTCGTACAGTTATTATGAGATTAACAAACTAGCGGAAAATATTTTTGAAGTTCATCATGTATGTAGGAATAAATGTGAAAAATAGCAATTTGAACGAAACTCACTATTCTTTTTTTTTCCAGGTAAGTTGGAACTCAATTAGTTCTTTAATTAAGTTAAGTGGTGTTAAGTGGTAAGGCTCTATATTTAGCCGATATTCCTTTAATTAATTTAGCCATATCTGCTACCTGCTAGTCTCTTATATAATACATTTCAATAACTTTAAAAAACGTTTTAACTTTTGCAGTGTGAATATTTTTACTCTCTGACCTTAGAGAATATTAGGGGTTTCACATTGCATGAAATATATTCTGTGTTAAATGTTTTTTTATTTATTGTAATTTATAGAAAAAATATTTATAATATAGAGACTATTTGTGTTTCTACCTATTTATTTGCTATACTTTTTTTATTTTATTTTAAATATTTATTCACTATTCTTTTTTAAATTTGAATATAATTTTATTATTTTTATAACTTTGGATCACTTAGAGAAACGTTTTATACACATATACCATAACAAATAACTAATAATAAATTAAATGAATTAAATAAACCTCCTCATAGTAATGTCTAGTTCCCATAGTTCAGGTTTTATACTTCCAAGTTTTTACGATCATAAAGTAAGTATTGGAGCTATGATAAAATAAAGACATATAGAAACATCTTTCTTCTCATAAAAAAATAGTATTTATGAAATGAATTTGTGGATTTTTATGGTGATTTTAAATCTAAAGTTTCGTAGATTAGGTTCCTTCGCAGTGCTGTTAAGAAGAAATGCCGAGAACTGCGAATTCCTTATTAAATAAGTATTTATAGCTTCCTTTACGGTCAAACCAAAGTTAATTAAGTTAATTCCTGCAGTACTCAAACAGAAACGCCCTTAAAGCAATTCCATGATATAAGGCAATTTGTTTTATTGAGAGTATAGTAAAAAAAAACTAATTTCTTTCTTTGCTTCATTTACTTTTAACTCTCAGTTGAATTAAATTAACTCCAAACAACCACTTACTGTTTCACCTGTTAGTTCCGTAAACAAGATGCAATGCGAACTAATTTAATTCCACGTAAAGTAATCTTAACTATTTCTTGGTCTACGAACTAAATTGGAGAGCCAATCTACAAACAACAAGTCTGCATTACACTAGGCTCTATGTGATCAGCTCGCACTCCTCATCTGAAGAAAACAATTTGATGAATCACACAAACAAGTCTAATCCGGACTACACATTAGTCCTTTAATGACTTAACGAAGAGAGTTTGTAAATAAGGACCACCTCACAGGACTCAACGACTCTCCAACTACACTGGATTCCACGTTCACCGTGCGGTACAGAGCGCCCATAAGTCATGTTATTCATACGACAGTATCAACGGTACTAGCCAACTAAAATAATCAACTCCCATACAGTGCTCGTACAGTTGACGCAACCCGCATGACAATAAGCGTGATGTTCCTTGTAATGGTAGTAGCACGACTATTCTCCCGTAAGATCTGTACTGCACGGAGAACGTGGAATCAAGTGTAGTAGGGGTAATTACTGCCTTTACTTGGCGAGTACGGTCAACAAACACTACAGTCATTTACACTGTTTAACTTTAGATGTACATCCAAAGTAAATCACTGAGAGTGAATTAATCCAGTTCATTGTTTTCATCCCACGTGCACTTTCACTGTTCCTCAGTTTTGGGTCTGTAGGTGCAAGCATAACAACTGTAGTACCAAATGGCAGGATGTCTCATTCGAAAAGGAATTCAAGGACTACAGGTCCTCACGCTCTGGTCCAACAAGCACTATCACACTAACTATTCCCTTTAGTGCAAACTTTTTATTTAAACTGAACATTCCTACCACGCCTAATATTGATTAATACATAGGATCTCAACCAAAATCCAAGTAAAATTAACTTTACCTTGTAAATAAATAAAATTTCCTGTCTTAAGAGCAACTAAAATCACATAACGATAACATAAGGCCTGTTAAACTTCGACAACAATCGATTGTAATATCACCACAATCGCTCAAGTAGTGGATAAGTGTTATTAAAATAAACAGCATTCTTTATCTATATCTCTGAAGTGTATTTATGACAGCAAACCTAAATGTATCTTGGTAAACGAAGGCCAAAGTAATTATACATTAGGAAAGGAAATGCAACTGTTAACAATAGTTATTATTATAACTCTTTGTTCATGTTTAAAAGAAATAAAATAAGTGAAATAATTACGTTAAACACCACATTAATGTCTGTTAGACAAAACAAAAATATAATAACCGTTCAAAGGTTTTTTAGTTGTTTACAAAGTCAAAAGTTTAACCACCCTTGGTGTTAATTATATTTGTTAGTTAACTTTAAAATAAATCAAACAAGTTGCAAGTGTAAATTTTTTTTACAAAAGTTAGAAATTAACTTTCCTTCGACTTGTAAGAATTTTAATTAAGTATAGAGTTATTAGCGATGAATAAAACAAAGGTTCAAGTTTTATCGGAGAAACTTTAAATTGATTAACAAATCCAATACAACACAAAGTGCTTCGTTGTTTAAATTATAAACAAATATTGGATCGAAGCCAACTGCAAAACACTTATAAAGGAAATTAATTTTCAAAATGTTCTAGGCTTTAATATAGAAAAACGTAGTTTTTGGACTAGAACACAAATTTGTAACTATACTTTCATTTAACTCTTATTTTCAGCACAATAGCACACTTCAGTTTTAACTTTGTACGCATTCTTCGTATACTTGTTTTAGACAAGAGTTAGTTGCCCCTGTAAAACTGAATGAGGTACTACTTCCAAGTTCTCAATCCCGAGATTCATTTTATTCAAACCATAGAATATTTTGCCTTGATGTTAGTTCAAAGTCAGGAAATTGCTCCACAAATAAATCTGTTACGACATTATATGGAACTACAGTTCAATTTTCAACGAGATACTCGCTCTTCTACGTACAGTTTTATATTCACCTTTCAAAACTTCTCTTATGCCACGGTTATATTACGAAATAAACACTGTTTAAAAAGCGTGTAACTTTATTACAATGTGCTGTAAATTATTCACAGCTGACTACATAACTGCATTTAAGCCTACTGCATAAACATAACAGAATTGTCTTCATTGTTTTTTTCACATGCAAAAATTCTGTTTGTCTGTTTGTATTTTTTACGAAGTTTAAAACTTTATAATTTTATTTATAACTATTCTAAATTTCAAAGAATTTTATTCCTCAAAGAGTGACACTGATGATAATATATACATAGGAATAAGTTCACATCCACTGAGCACAAAGTTTCGTTTTTAATCAGTAATTTATTTTAGTTAAAAGTTACATTTCAAGAAAAGGTCTGCGCTTGTGTGATTGATGGGGAAAAACTTTAAATGTGAAATTTATTACCGTCCTTAAGTCAAGCTGGTATAATTTTTATGCTAGATGCTCATGTTGTAGGAAAGCAAGTCGCCTTGGACTATTTCTGGTTTTGTTTTAGCCTTTTGTTGATCTTCTTTATTGTTATGCTTTAGAATAATGAAGGAGCATTGTCTCATACGGAAACTAACGCCACTAAATGCTTCGAACCCACACATACACAACTTGTGTTGAAGATTAAAACATTCGCGACAGAGTTACCAACTGTGCTCCCTTATATTTCTACAAATACTTCAAATCA
>JAGFPH010010090.1:0-12198 GCA_018207615.1 Philaenus spumarius
TTATAAATATTTTGTTGAAAAATTATATGTAAAAGTTTTGCAGTTAGTTTAAGTAAATTAATAATATATTTCATCACTAGGGCCGAAAGTGACGCTTTTCGAAACGAGCCAAAGTTAAATGAGCGAGGATCGAAAAGCCGCTTTTGGCCCATGTGATGAACGATACTTTTCATCACACTTTGATTAATGTATTAATAATAAATTTAATATATATTTTTTCAAAATAACCTATCGTTTCTCAGTAACATTCCTGAAGCACAATGAAAACATAGTTTACGTTTACAGCAACTAAATTACTGCGATCAGCTGATTTTAATCTATCAACAGCGATAAAAATAAAAACTTTCCTTTTAAGAATTTATAGGCCTAGGAATTGATTTTAAAGGAAAAGTTTATCTTGTCTTCTCTGTTTTATTCTGTTCTTATTTTATCGTTTTCTACCGAGAATAACCGCAAACATTACATGGCAACAATAAATACATTGTTCAAGTTCACTGAATTAGTTGGAACAGCTGATAACAAATCATCGCGTAATATTAATAGACACAATTTTAATACACTACTACCGATACTTTTACATGAATAAACGTACTGATGTACGTTTTTAAATAATACATTATTAGTTTATTTATTTTACTTAATACTTGTAAATAGTATAAAAATTTAGTTTTTATTGTTACTCATGTTTGTTTCTTTGCTAAAATCGTTATTATATCTAATAAATTAATAAGACGACATTTCAAATCATAATTATTATTGATAGCGCTACTGGTGTTATAATTTATAACTAATTTATAGATCGGAAAAAATCTCCAGCTAATTTTGCCAATCTAGACCGAGAAATAGTATATTTCATTACTAGTACCGAAAGTGGCACTTTCCGGTGCGCGCCCAAGTTTCACGTACGAGGCGAAGCCGAGTACGGGAATAATTGGAGCAAGTGCCGGAAAATCACTTTTGGTACAAGTTATGAACGGTACTTTTCATCACGACGCAAAAATACACACAATGCTGAAGAAGAAACCTCAGTAAAATGCAAACTATTATATTTCTCAATTAACATTTTTTTATAATAACAAGTTTACTATAATAAGCCTACATAACAACGTAACAATTAGAAGTTCAAGGTTATGTTTATTGTGCAGTTGGTATTGTTGGTGACATTCACTCCTTCATTTAGAAGTTGCGACGTCAGAGCGCGTAGCGGGCAAATGGAAAACTAATTGAGAGCAAGGGAAAACAAATTTAGAGCAAGGGAAAATCAGCTGATCGTTTTTCCCTTGCTCTAAATTAGAGCTTGGGAAACGATCGTTTTCGTTGCTACCAGCTGACATCGAAAGTAGCTACTTTCGGTACGGAGTGATGAAAACGCTATTTTCAATACTCACAGCTGATATTGAAAGTGGCTATTTTAGATACAGTGTGATGATAAGGGTTTTTCCTAATAGCTTTGTTATGATTTTGGTAGTCTTAAACTGCATTAACATGACGTTTTTAGAGGATTTTTTTAATTTTCCGGGGGAGGGTCCAGGGTGGTATTTAGCCCCCCCTAATTATTATTGATAGCGCTACTGGTGTTATAATTTATAACTAATTTAGAGGTCGGCAAGCATTCCAGTTGATTTTGAAGACCTAAACCGGCAAAACGCTATTTTCAATACTCAAAGGTGATACTGAAAGTGACTTTTTTCGATACAGCGTGATGAAAATTAAATTTACGATTTAAATACTTAAACATGTATTTTGAACTGCAGTAAATTATTATTTAATACTGAAACAATTACCTCTATTATATAATACATTATATAAAAAAAAATTCATTGACGCATCGTCTATCCAGGTGACCACTACAACCACCACCATACCCCGATCTATAAGTGCTTCTGGATAGTTATCTTGAATGACTATTAATTAGCTGGAACTATTTTCAAATATTTTTCACTAGGGAATTACGATGTATTGTGTATTAAAAGTCAAGACACGGCTGGATTTCTCGATTTTTAACAAAAATCTTTGACCATTAATTATTCTTAAGGATTGTGAATTTTGTAGGACATTTTTAGTGTTCAAATTGTCATAACATCTACCATTTTTCCAATATGTCGGCCAATTATAAAAGTATAACTGAAACCCCTATTTCGTATTACTTTTTCACATTTTATAATTAATGTTAAGAATTTTTTGTGTATTACGTTTTTTTTTTATAACCCAACTATTTTCTAATAAGTCAGATTTGAAATTTTAATATTTTTTGAAAGCTTTAGTTCTAGCTCTTTGGCTATAAAATTAAGGCCATTAAAATATCTATACTAATATTATAAAAAGGTAAAGTTTAGTTTTTGTTTGTTTGTTTGTATGTAGGGGGTAATCTCTGGCACTACTGAACCGATTGAAAAAATAGTTTTACTAATAAAAAGCTACACTATCCCTGAGTAACAAAGGCTATAATTCATTTTGATAAAAACATTTTTATATTTCAATATTTGTAAATTTAGTCGGAAAAAATTCTTAGGTTAAGCATAGCATGATAAACTAACACATGTATTTACATTTATTGCCATAGCAACCAATTGAATAAAAATAACAATATAGCTGTTTGTTCCAATATTTCCATTAACAGCTGATTTCAAAATTTGAAGAAATTATTTTTGTATTTCTATCTTTTAGGTTAGGGTTTTAAAGTGTAGAAATGAGCCTTGCTGGTTCTTTTAACCATTATTATAACTGCCGTTATAAAATATAAGAAATAATTTAATTTGAACATTTATCATTATTTACCATCTTAGTTTTGATGTTATTATTAATCCTACACCTTTATTATAAATAAAACATAACATAATATGTTTTTAAAAGGTTCCGTTAGGGGTTGGCGTGCGGAGCACGCAGGGGTCTCCCCTAGTAAAAATATATATATTGAATTAATACTTTTGTACCACCTTTAAAAGAAAATTTAAGAATAGTTTACATTTTGATTAAATTTAAAAGATCCCTCCCCTAAAGTACAATTAGAAAAACCCTCCCCATTTATAATAAAAAGATTTATTCCCATTTGTTACTTTTTACAAGATTACAAGATTAAATACATAGCACCATGGATTTATTAATAACACTTGTTTTGTTGGCCAACCTTAATACTAAGTCAAATTAAATAATAAAAATAATGGCGTTTAATGATTTTCAGAGAAGTCTCTCATTTATGAAAAAAAAGGTTTTTTGAATTTAGAATGAAATCCCTTGAGGATTGTGGTTCCAAAAAATTTGCTAGCGGTCCCATCCAAATTATTTAATTAAAAGAAATTTACATACAGCCTTTATCAGATTATTTTTGTATTTCTCTTGTTATAAAATAGCCTTCATTAATTCTAATTTTAAGACACATCTAATTGCTATTTTGAATTATATATAAATTATCTATTAATAGTCACTGATATTCCACTAAGTTGGAGTTTTACACTAACAGTTCTTTTGAAGGCAGAAATTTTCAAAAATAAGCTTATTCAGTTTTTGTAGGTCATTGTTGCACCAGTTGTAAACTATGAAACAAAATACAACATAATTTTAGTTTCAAAACCAAAAGGTTAAGTGTGAAAGTCATGTGCAACACAGAATTGTAATAGAAACTGAATGTATGGTAACATTATTCAACAAATTAAAAAAAATAAATACTTAGGAGTTACAATAGATTCTGGGTTGAATTGGAGAGGGCACATATTGGTTCTAAAAAAAACATTAATTAACGTCCTTAGAAAATTCTATATCTTAAAAGATCTTTGCCCATACCAAACCCTTCTTATGATTTACCACTCTCTGGTAGGTTCCAATCTGGGATATGGGTTGGTTTGCTGGGGGGGGTGCAACAAATACAACATTACAACCAGTACTGGTCCTGCAGAAGCATTTTGTCAGATTAATCTCAAAAAATTCTAAGTTGGAATCATCCTTTCCGCTTTTTAAAAAACTAAATATTTTGCCACTCAAATACTTGTATGTGTTTAAAGTTTTAAAATTGTTTTATATCAGAAGTACTAACAATGCGATTTTTCCCAAATTACTTCCATATGAATTTAGACATAATTCCACAGTATATGTTCCTAGACCAAGGTTAACCATTTTTTAAAACTGTTTTATTTATAATGCACCTAAATATTACGATGCTCTTCCGGCTGATGTGAGGGAAGCAGGGTCCATGTCAAGATTGCTCAAGTTAGTTAGGACTTGGCTCTTATCAACTGATGAATTGTTTGATAAATTTAAAACTATTTCCTAAGTGTGCTATGTAAATAATATATAAACTTGTAATTGTATTTAAATTCCAACTTTTGTTATAATTAAGTATATTTTTTCTTTGTGCAGCTGCCTTTAATTCCTCTTTTGTTTGTCAGATTGTAAATCTTTTATTGATGGTCCCCCACAACAGGATTTTCCTTTGGGGGTTCCTAATTTTGTTTTTATTTCAGACTACTATTTGTATATGTGTGTTATTATGATTTTTTTTTTTTTTTGTAAATTGAAATCTAATTTTATTAATTATTGTAGTTTTGAAGTAGAACAAAATAAATTAAAAAAAAAAATAAAATAAAATATTGTTTTATAAAATTAATAACAGAAAAATTTGAACAGAGACTATTACTCTACTGATATGTTTCTCCTTTATGTAGCACAAAAGGCTACTATATTTTAAACTGAAATTTGCTGAAGTCTTATAGGCTGTATCATAGGGTTAAAAGAAATGGCTGTATAGGTTAAATTTACTTATAGATTAACAAAATTACTCTGTAACTGCAGATATATAATTTATAGTTAAAATTTACAACAGTACAAATTAATATAGCACCTCAGATGGAAATATAATTAAGAATTTGTTTAAATCTTTACCTGGTAATAGATGTCAAAATGTTTAAACGTATTCACATGTTTTGTGAAGTAACGAAACTTGACCGTCCGCTTTACTAAGTAACTCACTTTCGCGACATTACTGTTTTTGATTTATCGCACTTTGTAAACGACTATTTTTTATTAAAGAACTAGTTTACGTTTCACTTCGCATTTTACAAACGTTTACTTTGCCATGAGGTTTTCGAAGTTTTTCATGTCGGACGTTGAAGGTCTTTACAAGTTCAAGGTTAATTTCAAAGAGAAAGACGAACGGAGGCTTGGATTACTTGCCTTTATCTACGCATGCGCTTAGCAATGTTAATAGTCAGCTGATTGGAGTTATGTTCGCTACTCGCTAGATGCCGTAGGCGTTCAGTGTATTAAGCAGGAATTTACTTTTAGTTTAACGAGAGTGGATTTTTGCTTCAAATAGTGGCGCGCTATTTAAATAACGGCACACTTTCTATCGTGTATCTTTATAAAACATATATACATTAAAGTGTATTTTAAGCAGCAGTTATTGTTTTACCTCCTACAGCAGCTCGAGTTTTTAAACATTACCAAAAATCAAAATGTGAAGTCCAATTAACACGAAAATAATTTGGGTCTATCAAATGTACGAAAATGTTAAGAAGAGTCTCACAATTTTGTTTAAGATGTGAAAACATATTACGAAATAGTCTCTCACGCTACAAATGAAATCCTCTAATGGTTCGGATGGACGTTGTGCTCGATAAACCAACTCGGCGACCGCCAAATGTTTTACGTGAGGGGGGAAAAGCGTATCGATCAGTATGTCTCTAAATTCGTCGACGGATTGACCATTGTCGATAACTCGCTCTAGTACGCAAGATGATAGACCCGTCGCTTTAGGAATTAATTATAATAAAATTAATCGATCAAAACCAGGATGCAACTGAGCAGCGCGCGAGATTTTGCGCAGATTCAAAAGTGTGCTCTCGGTCGGCTGACCATCAAGGCGGTCAACCGACTGTATAAGGTTATAAGCCGAGGAAGGAAGAGAAAGAGCTGGTCTAGGTGGTGGCGGAACTATTGATCTATTTAAAACTTCCAACATTTGTGCCACTTGTGGATGTAAGGGTTGCAGAACTGATTGCGATTCAACCAGAGTCTCAGTAGGGTCTGTTTCCGAGGCTTTTGAGTCCCTAAAAGAATCTAGTTCCTCACGCAGTCTACCACGGTTCACTTCCAGTATCTCGGCTGGCTCTATTCCCCAGTATACTAAAAGTTCCTTGGCTTGAGTGGCCGTTAACTTGTTAATCTATTTTCGATGCGGAAGGTTAGTGGTTAACAAAAATGGAAATGGTGCTGGTACATCTGACCCCCAATTTACTGTTGTAGCCATGATTGACCTTTTAAATTAAGTATGTTGAGCTAGTGATTAAATTACAAGGTTCCAAAATAAACACTTTTGGGCATTAAATAAAAATAAAGAAATGCTTAATTTATAAAGTATGAATCAAACACAAATGCAATACAATAAAAAGTCTTTGGCAATAACAATTAATTAGGTACCTACACCAGAAACAACAAAACACACACAAATGGTTTACTGAATGCAGTAATATTCAAATGTAATAATAGCCTATAAGCGTAGCACTGAAATTATATTAACAAGACTTTGTTAATATCAATCAAATCTGGAATGGCATACCTTCATCGCGGTAAGCCAGACATAGTAACATGCAAATAAATATTTCGGGGAAGTTTAAGTATGAAAATATAAACGGGAGGATGTAGAAGAGGCATAACTCGATTTAGTAATAATCTGTCAAAGAACAGTACAACATGAATGATGGTAGGTTTAATCTACGTTATTTTTAATTTGTTAAATAATTTGAGAGTTGGCTAAGGGGGAGAAATGCAATCCATCTTTCAAGAAAAAACCCTTAGGGCACCGATGTTCAGGTGCCATATCAACAACTTGTATATCGTTACAGGTAAGGGTGGCCACAAAACAGTTGAATAACTGTATATTCCTAAGTTGTTTACTTTTGTCAGCTATCAATGGGAAAAATGGTAATTTAAATAAAATAATTTTTCCTGAAGGATTGCTTCTTCGAATAAAGCGGACTATGGATATGTAATTTTTTCTCGAACTATCACCATTGCAATGTCGCAAAATATCGTTGGTAGCCAAAATAACAATTACATAATCTGCCGGAAAAAGAGACTTATAATGTGATTTAATGTACGCCTTCATCACGGAAGTTGTTGCCCCCGGTAGCCCATGGAAATTTAACAAACCGTTGTTGAATATATGATTATGTTGTTCATAAAATCTTGCTAAACGAGACACATGACTGTCACCTAATACTACTATATTGTTTGCTCTGTGGGTCGCAACTGCACTCATTTTTACTCACTATTGTTCCAAGGCGTATGTATATACTTTCTGTTTTTTTAATACTCTGTAAGAAATATACTAATTTATAAATGCATCTATTTGTTATTATTGTTATTTTTTTTTTATTATTATTATTATTTTTGGCATACATACATATTTCTAAGAATTGGGCGCAAGTTTAACAATTTAAATAGGAGCAGCTGAAATATAAAACCCAGAACAGGTTAGGTTACCAAGTTGGTAATAAACCCAATTTACTCAGATCCCAAAACTGCAAACGCAATAATAGTTTATGACAGGCAATTGCTATTTTATAAAATTCAAACACAGGTTAAATTATGTGAAATAAAAATCAATTAGGCCAAGGTTAACTCACCATCAAGTAGTATCTCATTACTTACGGGTTACTATTTAGGCTAATCCTTTAAAGTGGGCCACCAATTGCTGCTCCAACTTAGTAAAAGGTGAAGAAGTCATTTCTGAAGTAGGCCTATGCGGATCACACTATAGGCCTATGTCCCAATTATGTTAAGTCTAAGAAACTTTAAACCCCAACTGAATTTACTGTCTAAGAGGGAATAAATTTGGAAAAGTTGTTACTGTATGTGAAATTAACTTAGTGTCTAGTGCGGCGAAATTTTGAAAAATTAAAAGATTAGAACAAAGAAATAATTACCGGAAATAGTTGTGACCATGAGGCCGATACACATGACAGAACAAGTTAAAAGTTGGATTTCTAGGCTAGCCATTGCATGAGGTTTTATATTGTAAGGAAAAACTACGATTACCCGTGTTAGGTTGGCGAGAAAGTAAATAGGGTGGATCGGTAACCAATACTGCTACCAACTGCGACGCATACTGGGTCCTTTATTTAATTCATCCCGCCCCGTAATACGCATTCGCTAATCGCCGGGTTAGGTTAGAGGCCTTGTTAACTACCGACAGCCTAATTTCAATGTGAGCTTATGCACTTGTAACAACCACAAACACGGGTAGCCAGGTTTGACTTACACTTAAATTGCTGAACAATAATTATTTAACAGTAAAGCACAAGACACAAATACACAATTAACTAACTGGATCATTGTCAGCCCAAATAGGCTATTACTCCCCAAAATAGGTTTATCAGACGCCGCGACTATTACATGTCTAATCGGCCCCCGCGATACGGTAGCCACTCGCTAATTTACTTAGCCGGCCATCTCACAATTACACAACGAATTATTAATTAACACTTAAACATTAGTCTCTCTAAATTGGTCGGTAATGGCTGCAGGTTGGTGGAGAGAATGATGTAACACGGCAAAATGACGCTAACGGATTTTCCCTGCAATGCCCACTTGATCGTTGGTCATAGATAAGATAGACCTAGATAACTTGTGACAGGCTCTGGTTCTCTCATAAAATCCTAATCCGGAACCTGAGCGCGTCACAAGGATTCCATTAGAAATTAATAAAGTCGTACTTCTATACCGAAAACATGTTATAAACATTTTAAAACCACAAGTTAGCCTATACAAAATTTACAAAGCTTAAAAACTACAAGTGGTTGGTGAAATTCCATCAGTAGTAAAACCTTTTTATAAAACGTATAATTATTTGTTGTAACATAACGAATAAACAAGGACATACTTTACAGAGCAGGCCTTTGCCGATGTAGTAAATATTTGATGCGATGTTATTTTTTTTTTTATTCAAGAAAGTGTTAAAATATTGAAATATTGTGGCGCGGTAAATATTAAATAACGCTTCCGCACGGAGTAAATCCAATTTTAAGAAGTTTGCCTAAAATGCTGTCTAGAGAGGTAAAACGTTTTATAAAATTTTGCCAAAGTGCTTTGTACACGGTGAAATAATTTAAAGCGCAAAACATTATGTTGAGACTTTCGTAAGATGTCAATCATGAAAATTGGTCTTGTCGCGGGTTCTTTATTTAGTTATGACTTCGTTTGCTCTGATCTGCATGTCTTTTAGGTTATGTTACTTTTAAAATTACCAGAGTTTTGTACGCAGTTTGTTGATTGCTATAAAAGGTTTTCACACATTAATACAGGCTATTGATAGTCGTTCAAAGGCGAGTGATATTTCAAATTGAAATTTTTATTTTAAACAATTATTAAAAATTAAATTATTTATAGATAATTAATCGTCTTATTTAAATGAATGAATGCGTAAAAGTAATAATTAAATAAGGTTCGGTAATAATAAACAAAATTAACAAAACATACTTTTTTAAACATGATTTTCCTAAGAACAGTTAAAACAAATTCTCTAAAGATTAAAAACTAATCCCAAATAAAACTCCATATTTATTTTTTAAAATGCTCGGGCTTATTTATAAAAAAATGTGAGAGTGCGTTCCATGCTTTTTTATGTACCTACATGCATATGGAGTAATATTATAAATTATCTTTTATTTTTGGTTTATTTTTAAGTTTTTTTTTTAATAAAGGTTTACTTACTGACTTATGTCTCCGTCACGTGACTTCCTTTTCTGGACCAAAGGGCAGTTGTCCTTGGACCACCGTACGGCATGCATCCCACGCGTAAAATAAATACTTATGTTCTCAGTGTTTGTGTGTTTTATTAAATGTTTGACGAGCTTATAAAAGTGATAACACTTCTGATGATGGCGTAAACCTCCGAAACGCGTCATTAAAAATTAAAAAAGGAAGTCACGTGACGTGCACATGAGACAGTAAGTAGGCCTAAACCAAAACTTTTTGTACTACGTAGACTTGGATACGAAAAAGAAATATATTATATTATCTTTTTTTTAAATCAGCACTGTATTTATATTTATTTAATGAGAATTATTTGAATTATTATTATACAAATATAATAACGTTAATTACTATATGGTATAATACAATTTTAAATGACATGTATACAAAAAAATGAATGAGGGCCTTTATTAATGAAAATGTGCAGCTAACTTATTTACAGACATGACAGTACGAATCAGAAGTATCAGTGTGCATTATTATTCGTATGTGTTACCATTTAAATTGGATTTATTTAGATATTAAAGTATTTTTTAAAGAATTATTTTCCAAAATGTATTTACAAATAAAACATGTTTTAACTTTTCATGCAAGTCTCACTAATCCAATGTTAGTGGTATTTGGATTACTATAGTTTCAGGCTTCTTGGGCCCATCATCAGATACATATAAAGAAAAATTGTACCGACTCAAATGATCCATGGTAATATTTAAAATATTCGTATTTATACACAAAACACGCAGAAGAGTGCGCACTGGCCGAATTATGTCCGGTACCCTTTCTTTGGTAGTATGTATAATCAGTGTAAATGTGTTTTGTGTATGTGAATACAAATGTTTTAAATATTAACGAAAATCTCATAGAGCAATATATAGCTATTACAATATTTCTTTATATGGCTCTTAAGATGCATGAGCCAAGAAGCATGAAACTGTAGCATGCCAAATCCAAATACTACCGACATTGTATTAGTGAGACTTGCCAGAAAAACAGAGATGTTTACTGGGCCGATTATTTAGTTTACCCCGCCCAATTCGGTTACACTAAACGCCGGGCTCGTGGTGATCAACCAACACACCTGGTTTAACGCTTGAATACAACCATTTACACGTGTAGCCAGCTTTGACCAACACCAAATTTATATTATATCAATTATTAAACACTAAAGCACTAGACACTATTAGGTTAGTAGGTCATTCGCAGCATTGTTCGCTATTGGTAACAAACCTAGACTATAGTCTTTCCGCTCGGCCGTAATACCTGACTTCTCGGAACTCAACGCCCCCTCCACTAGTTTGCCACCGGCAGGCCCGGCGAGCGGGTAGGGAGGGGGCGTTGAGTTCCGAGAAGTCAGGTATCACAGCCGAGCGGAAAGACTATAACTCACTTCGCGGGACTATACACTGTCTAATCGGCCCCCGCGAAAGCCACAAATTTCTTAGCTGACCATAATGCAATTGTACAACAACGAGGAGAATACTTAGCCGGTAATCGTTGATCAATCAGCGATGGAGCACAAGCCTGAATGCTCAATGCCTACTTGATCATTGGTGACATAGATACAATGTGACAAGCTCACGTTCTCTCATACGATCGTAACCCGGATCCTGAGAGCGTCACAAACTAGTGAACATGTATACACTTCTAAGCAACGTGAAAAATCACAGGCAGATTAATTAGATACACATCAGAAATACATCATTTAAAAAAATACTATAAGACTTTATTAAGGCCTTCCTAACTATGCTGACGGGGATTTTTAACTCCGTAAAAGTTATAAATTAATTACAATTAATTAAGGATTATAAAACTGTAGGCCTATTTGTTAATTTTTTTATTTATATAAGTTGTTATATATTTAAAGAAAGATACAAATATTTTCTTTTAATTGCTTCCTATTGCATATTTTTTATGGATCATATGATTTATAAGTTATTAATATTATAGTGAAGAAAATAATAATCGAATATGTTTATATGTTATACGAAGATGTACGAATGTTTCCGAAGCTAAACGAATAGGTATCTCTTCTTTACATTATTATAGACGAATATATTGATCATAAAAGGTTGTACAGTATTTATACACAGTTAAAAACCTCAAAGCAAATCTTATAAAGTATTACATCATACATTAGTTCTATAAATAATATTTAAAAAATAAATTTCACAAGCGATTATAATGATTGAAGTTCTAAACATAACCCTAAAGTATAATCTACGCTGGATTTTCTTTTAGTATTACAGATGATGGGTGAAATCAGCTGTTATGTTATACAGGGTGATTTTTAAGTATGGAAACGGCTTTATATTGCGCAACTGGGACGTTCTTGGCGGTAGAAACTTATGCTAACCTGTACAGTTTTAAAAATCCTACTTTTTGGTGGTTTTGAAATTTTTGTCCGCCATCTTGGTTCCGCCATATTGGATTTAACTTTATTATTTTAAATGA